>JAAGEH010000124.1:4751796-4775677 GCA_011751065.1 Lasiurus cinereus | reverse complement strand
TATACACACACACACACACACACACACACACACACACATACACACTGCCTATTTCTATCCCTATGGTTCTAAGCAGGATTGAACAGTTTATTATAAAATTCAGTGGGTCATGTATGTAGACAAATAACTTCTCTCCCTTCTTTCCCTTCACCATTCCTCCTTCCATCCCTCCCTGCATCCCTGCCTCCCTCCCTTCCATTTTCCTTCTCTTCTTCGCCCCCCCTTTTTTTGCATTTTCCTCTTCTACCTCAAACTTCCCCCAGTCTCCATGCCAGCCCATGGGGAGAGGCAGTTGTAGAGAGAACTAACTTTTAGAAGGTCAGCTTCAAAAGGAAAGACATTCTTCCTGCATTCATGTGTGCTCCTTCCATCCAGGAGCCTAGAATGAAGCTGCCCATGCAGAGACCACAGGCTTTAGGTTGCTGTCCACAGGCTCACCAGGTTCTCAGCACCTCTCAGAACACCTGCCGGGGTCCTGCTCCAGGGGATACCCCTGCACACCGAAGTGCAGTGCCCGATGTGTGTGCATCCCCACTGTGCTGGGGACTCCCTGATTTCTCTGGAATGCTGTCCATCAGATCCTGCTCTTCCAAGTCCTTATCAATCTCTGGGATCAGTTCTACTCTCTCCCCTTCTGAGGGCTCTGCAGTGACACACCTCGGTTGTTTTTCCCTCATAAAACCGTCACCCCTCATCTGAGAATGGGACACCTACAGTCCAGGCCAGAGAAGTGAGTGACCCAAAGTCACCAGACAGCGGGGCAAAACCGGCATTTGAATCCAGTTTTCCGGATCCAGGATGGAGACCTTTCTTCCTCCTCAGAGGTTTTAACACTGCTATCCCTCCAGCCAGACTAACTAGGCACAGGCCTTGGTCCCGCAGGTAGCCTGGGACCAGAGTGAACGGCTGTCTCGGCTGGCATGTGCCCTCCACTGGGCCCACCCAGCTCACCTTGCCCTCACCTGTCCACAGAATCTCTGCTCTGTCCCACCACATCCCTGGCTTCCAGAATTCCAGGATCTGGCCCGATGGGCTGGTGTGGAGACTAGGGAAAGGAGTGGGAGCTGCATCAGTCTCTCAGTCTCGCTGCCCACGTTCCCCTGCAGCCGTGGTGCCCAGAGCTTCTCCCTGCATTCCTCCAGGGTCGAGCATGCTGCTGTGTTTGTTGTTAGTTTTGTTTTGCTTTGTTTTTGTTTTGCTGTCCCTGTATGAACAACCCACAATGCTTTATAAACAACCTGCTGTTATTATCTCCCATAACCTCCCCATGGCATGATTGCAGCTAAGTGGCAGGGCACAGGGGTCAAGCCAGGAGTCAAGGGCACAGAGCCAGGAGAGGAGCCCTCGCCGCCCTTTAACTTCTGTCCTGGCTGCAGCGTGGTGACCCAAGTGTCCCCTGTTATTGGGGCCCTTTCAAGTGGTGGTGGGGGCAGCCGCTGGGGACTTGGCTAGCAGATCACCTAAGGGTTCACCTCTACATGGAACTTGAGTATAAATAAATGAATGAGAATATAGATAAGAAAAACATTTAAAAGTATCTGATTCTCTCTGCATCTGGGGCTGGGGGGAGTTCCCCAGCTTTTCCCAGATGTGAGCATTTCATCCATACATTACCAGGGCTCTTTACCATCCCCCCCCCATCTGCCACATTCCTCCCTTCTGGGAAGTGTCTTCCTTTTTCCTTTTTAAATTATTTTTATTGACCGTCCATCATGGCTATTAAATTTTTCCCCCATTTTTTTAAATGAAGCCAGAGGCTTTCCTTTTGTTTTATTTTCCTTGTTTTAATTTTTGTTTTTGTGTTTCAGAAATGACAGGGCTGTGTCAGGGAGTAAATTATTTGGGAGGGGCAGTTGGGGTCATGTTTGCCATTTTTGGACAATGTATTCCTGTAATCCTCTCCAGCTCGCTGTAAAGCAGGAGGGTCAGGGGCTTTGGGGACAGACAGACAGATCCACACGGATCCTGTCTACACAGAGTGTGTTTGGACGAGCAATTTAAATTCTCTTCACTCCCCCCTTCTTGAAGATGGAATGAAAATGCCACCTCAAGGAGTTACCATGAGAATACAAGCAAGATGATGTGGAAACACAGAGACCAATGCTTAGTGCATATTTCCTCTCTTCCCCTTCTCCCCCTTCTTCAAGCCTGCAAACCAGTTGCAGACAGATAGCTGAAAAAGCAGGGCTGCCTCACCCCCCTAAGACATGTCCCGTGAAGAAAGGCACTCAGCGTTTGCAAAGTGGTGCACACCTTCGTCGCTCCCTGGAAACCCACCGTGTGGTTAAAGAACTTTCAAGGTTCTGAGAAGGCCTGCAATGAAAAAGCAACCTGGTCTCCTTAATACAATGCTACCTTTCTCATCTGACCACGGACCCTCTGTGGCCAGGTACCACAGCGACTGTTTTCCTTCCAGAGCAGAAAGAGTCCGAGTACAGAGACCACTTTCTCAGGGAGCCATGGACCCCAAAGCATTTCCATGCCTCGGCCTTCCTGTGATTCCTCTGTCCCAGACCTGTGTGGCTGATTCCTTCAGTCCATCCAGGTCTTAGTTCAGATGTTCCCTCCTCTTGCAGGCTGTCCTTGACCCCTCTATACAAAATGTCCTGCCCTGTCCTCTCTCTTTCCCCTTGCCACAGTCACCCTCTAAAACGTGCCTTGTTTCAGGGCCCTTACTGCAGGCAGCACTGTTTACAGCAGGCTTGTGCATTACACGTGTTCTCCTTCCTGAAACACCTAGGTGTCAGGAGACTGACCTGTCCCCTCCGTTGCTGTCTCCCCAAGTGGAACAGTGTCTGGGTGGGTCTGCTGCATAGAGGAATGGGTGGCTGACCCGTCACCCTGCTGACAAACGGGAGAGAGAAAACATTTTATTAGCTCCATTCTACAGAGGCTCAGGGTGTTAGGACCATTCCAAGGTCAGACAACTGATAAAAACGGCAGAACGGGAGCTAGAGCCAAGATTTGCCCAGGTGCTAAACCCTGTGCTCTTCCTATTCTAGAAAATCAAGTTGTCCAGCTTATCCTTTTCCTGCAAAGACTATTAATGTGCCCGGAATTGAGGAGGGTGCCGCTGGGTCCTTAATGGCCCCACAGTCCAGAGAAGCCCTTGTCTCTCAGCAGGGTTCCCAGCACCCCTGGCCATCATCCCACATCAGAGGGGAGCCCGGGAAGTGCGGGGAGAGCAGAGAGAGCTCCATCTGTGAGGGAGGTGCGAGCCCCGCTTGGAAGCTGGGGGCTCCCTGAGTGGATCCAGTTGAACTGGAGCCACGTGGCTCTTTCCCCAGCCCTTACACAACGCGAGCAGATGCACCGTTTGGTGTCGAAGCCCTGGTGTTGCCTTCACAGTTCTGGTTTCTCACAGGTCTCCTCGTGGCTCAAGGCCAAGGCTGCCAGGAGCAGGGAGGAGGGCGGGGAGGAGGGACCTCTTAGCAAGTGTCAGGGAGCCCTGCTAGCCTGGAGATTCTTTCCTAGGGGCGTTCTGTGGGGAGCGCAAAGCCTGTGTTAGTGTGGGGGCTGACAGACACCTAAGTCAGATGCTTGTCCCTCCCCAGGTGTTTCAAAAGTGAATTTGAACAAAAGAGGTGAATTTTGATAATGTGCTTTGGAGACTTTAGCCTTTCCCCACCCCCACCCCCCCACACCCCACTTTTTTCTCACCACCCTTCTGAGCCGGGGAGGGAGTGTGGTGGTGGGAAGTCATGTGCTGTAAAAGCCTCAGGAGTGTGGTCTGAGACTGGCAAAAAGTACAGACATTGGGGATTTCCTCTTAAGCTGGTTTGACCACAAATTGCCTACTGTGTCCTGGATAAACACAGGAAAATAAACGGCCCGAGGCTCTGGATACAGATCTCATGCTCTGCGCATAGTGTGCCTGCCAGGCTCTGAGGCAGACAGACAGAGAGGCAAAGGTGGGAGAGAAATGCCTCAAGCAGCTTCCGCTGTTGGGAATCATGTCAGCCTCCAAGAAGTAAATGCCTAGGAGCTATGGGAAGACACTGCCGCCACTCGCTTCTCCCTAGTTAGGGAATGTCTGCCACATGCGAGGCATTTTTATTGCCAATATGAAGTGCACCCCAGATGAAACAGGCATCATCTCTGCTCTCAGGGCAGGTCTAGTCCAGGTGTGGGGAGAGGTTACCCGCAAGGACTTTGGGGCCACACATCTGGGCAGGAACTGAAGTAACTGAATCTCACTGGTCCCAGTTTTTCTGACTGTGAAAGGAGTGACACTGAGCTCATGGGGGTGTTGTGAGGATGGAGTGAACTCACAATGTGAGCAATCAGAGACTCGGCATTCTTGTTCTTGCGTGTTGGGGCTGTGCTAGGAGGGGAAAGGTCACCAGGCACAGGGATGTCACTTCGTTCATTCCTATCTGCATCCTTAAGGACGAGCACATGTCCCACACTGCAGTGGGTCAGTGCCTGAGGCAGGCGCCGTGGGGTTAGAGAAAGGAGCAGGATGCCTGCATGGAGCTCCCCTGGGACACAGGTGACGTGTCCTATGGAAATGTACATGTACCAGGGACCTGAGGAAGGGGGATTGGAATTGGCAGGAAGATTACAACAGCAGCTGCAAAAGACTCGAGGCATGACCTGTGGGCATCTTTCCCAACAACTCATGAATTACTGTACAGTTATAAAGGGCTTCTCCCTCCAACCTCAGTGGAGTCTCGTGGCCATGTGGGTTGGCCAAATCTGAGAATACACTGGAGGGACATCAGAAAGGTGATGTACTTTGCTCAAAGGTACGCAGCTTCTAGGGAACAGAGCATACATGTACTGCTGTCATTGGCTAACATTTATTGAGTGCTTTTTGGTGCCAGGAATTCTGCTCTGTGCTTTCCCTGAACCATGGGATCTAATTCTCACAACGACCCTTGGAGTCAGTACTACCATCCTATCTAATAAAGAGGGAATGCAAATTGACCATCACACTGTCACAAAGATAGTGACACCCAGTCCCCTCAGCTCTGCTGGAGTGCCCCAATCCTTTTAACCTCACTGAGTGGTGGCAGGCGCGTGGTGCGGCCAGACACGCCCTCAGCCCCCCAAGCCTTGGATGGCAGCTGCCCAGCTGATGCCCAAGGCACAGGCAAGCCTCGGATGGTGGCTGCCTGGCCGCCCAGGGCTGCCTGAGGCTCACGTAACCAGGGCTAGCTGAGGCTTGCGCTGCTGGCAGTAGCAGCAGCAGAGATGTGATGGGGGCATCGCCTTCCCCTGATCACTGGGTCACCTCCTACGCCGAGGGCTCCTGGACTGTGAGAGGGGACAGGCTGAGCTGAAGGCACCACCCCCCCTCTATCCAGTGCATGAATTTTCAGGCACCGGGCCTCTAGTAAGATATAAAGAGGCTTCCATTCAACTTGATGTCTGGCAGATAAATACAGTAAATACTCACTATACTGAAATGGTCCCCATTTCATAGATGGGAAAACTGAGGCTCTGCAAGGTTGGACTCAGTGACTTACAAAGCTCTCAAGGGTTTGTCTGTTTCTATATGTGACCACTGCTTCCAAAGTCTTCCTCACCTAGGCCAGCTCCTTCCTCCCCTCCATCTCTTCTCACCAGTTTGGGCCTCCTGACATTTTTAGAGAGGGAGGCCATGAGCCTTTATCTAGCGGCTGCAGTACCCAGGTCCTGCAGGAAAGCTCCCTTTGACCTTCTGGTTTCTTCCCTCTCCAGCTGTGTGCACTTCGCATGTGAGGCCACCGACTGTCCGGAGCTGGCCGTGGAGAACGCCTCCCTCAACTGCTCCAGCAGCGATCGCTATCACGGTGCCCAGTGCACTGTGAGCTGCCGGACGGGCCACATGCTCCAGATACGGAGGGACGACGAGCTGATCAAGAGCCAGGTGTGTGCAGGCGCTGGGCCCGCAGCTCCTCGCACCTGGAAAGGCTGCCCGGGTGCTAAATATGCTCCCGGCTGGGTCTCCAGTATTTAAAATAGTGCTGCCACATAGTAGATGCTCAGTAAACATGGGGTGATTGACAAGGTGCTGAGCTGTTGCCTGGGGAGAAGGGTGTGTCCCCATATCTGGGATACGCTCTGCCGCCACTCACTGTGTCCGCCTCTGCCTTCCAGACGGGAACCAGCGTCACAGTGACCTGCACTGACGGCAAGTGGAACAAGCAGGTGGCGTGTGAGCCCGTGGACTGTGGCACCCCGGATCAACATCACGTCTACGCTGCCTCCTTCTCCTGCCTCGATGGCACCACCTTTGGCAACAAATGCTCCTTCCAGTGTCGCCACCCAGCGCAGTTGAAAGGTACGGAGGGTCCTCTGGCTGGGCTCGCCCTGCCTCCTGTGTGGGAAGCCCAGAGTCGCTTCTGGGCTGCCCTCCTGGGTCTCACACACCAGGCCTTAGGTGCATTTTATTCTTCTCCTGACTTCTCGCCACCAAGTGCACTGATTTACATGTCCCTGTGGGTGGTTAAGGGGAAATCAAGGTGTGGACAAGTATGGCAATGGAATCCCCTCCAAGATCTTGCAAGTTTTGTAAAAATGGAGGGGAGAGGGAGGGAGTGAGGGAGGGACAGAGAGATGATTCAGAGAATAACAGTAGGAAGGGATGTGACTAGTGCTCTGGAGATGGTTAGGGCTCAGTAAGCCTAAGAGGTAAGTGTTAATATTCCCATTGCCACAGAAGAGGAAATTGTCCCAGGTCACCTCATTCGTGGCGGATTCACATTGGCCCAGGTCTCATCTTTTTCCAGAGCCAACTGCCACCCTTAGGAAAGGCCGGCTGAGGAGAGGAGCGGGTGCAGGGGGAGGTGATCACTGGCCTCTCCTGGGCTGGGCTCTAGGTGTGAGAATGTGGATAAGACGCCATCAGGCAACCTGAAGAAGAGGCCACGTTTGGGAAGGAGCGAGAGGCTGGGTATCCTAAGCTTTTCGAGCTCTTAGGAATAACCGAGGATTGGGAAGATGGAAAACAGAGGGAGGGAAGAATTTGTGCAAAATCACAAAGCAAGTTAGCTACATTATCAGGATACATGCTCTTGGCTTCCGGCCAAGTATTGGATTTGACATTATACCCAGTTCTCAGAGGGGCCAGGACCCTCTCATTGGCTTGGTTTATTGGAGGAAACATTGCCTCTCTATCAGATATCCGAAATGGTATCTCTAGCAAGCACAGGGGTCGTTTGGGGTTTATCTGTATAGTGTGCAAGAGTAGACTCCTATGGGGTATGAGGGCTTGAAGGGAGATCTCTAAATTCTCTTAAACTTAGATATAACGTGTACTATTAAGTCTCAGGCATTTTGGCGATCAGAGAGGGTCAGTCGTTTCCTCAAAA
The DNA here is from genome assembly GCA_011751065.1 of Lasiurus cinereus. Classification (NCBI taxonomy): domain Eukaryota; kingdom Metazoa; phylum Chordata; class Mammalia; order Chiroptera; family Vespertilionidae; genus Lasiurus; species Lasiurus cinereus. The sequence goes on along the minus strand of JAAGEH010000124.1, from coordinate 4,768,379 downwards.
TTTCAAGGGGACACCTAGCTTCAAAAGACTAGTGGACTTGTATTCTTGGAAGGCAGTGGCCATGTGTAATTCCTTTGAACATGTTTGTCAGCAAACCCAGGGCCTGCACACAGTGAGACTCCATAAAGTACATTGACTGGATAGATGGATGAAATAATGACGGTAACACCACAGGAAATATTTAAGAGTGAATGAAAGACACAGCATTCTTACTAAACTGCCCCAAATAAAAAGTGGGGAACGCTTTGGGGATGAATTCCTTACGTCTCCTCATTTTTAACCTAAGACGATTTGAATCAAAAAGCTACAGATAGTTGTTCTGAGTACTAAGAAGATTTGACCTGAGAAAGATGACAAGACCAGTAGAAATTGTAAACCTCTGTCATTCCAGTTGCCTAAGCCCTTCTCTTGGTCCCATTTGCCTAGATGTGGGGTGGCTTCCTAACTTCCGGCTGGAAAATCACACATCTCAATCAGAGGCTGCTAGGATGGGAGGGACATACATTGTCATTGATCATTATACCCCTCATTGTGGGTAATGATAATTCTTCATCAAAGGGATTCAGACCCATCTGCCATTGCATCTGTTGTGACATGGGAGAGGCAGCGGCCATACTGTGCACATGAGGCCACAGAAAGGCCATCGTGTTGATCATGGTGGATCCTAACTTTGCCCTTCCCTTGAGAATGCAGGGACGCATCTCTCTAGCAGCCACATGGACCCACTAGAGCCCATGGTCGGTCACTTAGCATCACCTGGTGCTCACACTCCAGGTATGACCCTTTGCTTGGAGCTGCTGGCACGGCCAGGCGGAGGCCCTGCCATCTCTCTCTTTAGCTTGCTCATGTCTCCTGGGGTAAAGAGTTGATCAGAACTTTCCCCATTATTTTGCTTGCTTCCCTTTCTTCCCTCCCTTCTCCCCCTCTCTCCCTTTCCCTGCAATATAGTCCAAGCAAAGAGAGCATTGGCTTTAAGTAGAATTAAGTAGATTAAGATTCTAGGGGTTCTGTTTCAATTGTTTGATCTTAGGGGAGCAATTTCCCATTTCTGAGCTCAATACCCTCATTTATAAAATAGGTAACGAGTGCCCAGCAAAGGGCCAGGTTGAGGAGTGAAAGAGGTAGCAGGTATGAAATGCCAGAGCAGAGAACGTGCTTGGGAAATACTCTTCTTCTCCAAGAGGCGTCCTTGTGAGGATTTGTGCAGAGGCTTCCCCCTCTCCTCTTTGTTCCCGGGGGACTGAGTCCTGGCAGCTGGGCAACAGGCTCCACCCTCCTTGCTTTTCCCAGGACCTGGAGGTGAGTGTCCCAGGAAGCACAGCCACCACCCAGGACAAGCAGCCGAGTGCACCTGGGAACCTGTGTAACCCAGGTAGCACCACAGACCCACTGGCCCCTTATATTCCAGTGAATTCGTCTTGCCTTTCACTGAGATTCCAAACCCTCTTCAAGATGCGTGCCAAATATCCTAGAAACTCACAGCCTTAGAATCACTGTGCCAAGGTCCATCCTTTAGCCAATGAAACTAGATAGACAGTATTATTATACCTACAGAACTTACAGAAACGCATGAGAGGAAAAATATTCTCAAGTTAAAAAAACACACAAAATTGCAAAATCAAAATCATGAGTGTTTAATGGAATGGCTAAAACTGCAACATTATTTTCATCACCTCAACTCAACCAGGTTGGGAGCACTTGAAATTGACTATGGAGTTAGAGGGTCAACAGTGAGCATGCCCTCATCCTGCTAAGCTCTTTTTAAAAGACTTGCTTTCTGTTCTGGCTCTTGTCAACTTCCTATCCCAGTTTTGTCTCTTTAACCTCAGATTTAAAACTCAGTCTATCCACCAGTTTCTGTAAGATACCCCATGATACTACTGAGCACCTTGACAGGACTGAGCTGCTTGGACAGGGAGACTGGGCACATCCTACAGTGCCCAGCAATTAATCTTCTCACCTCCTCTCAGCTCTTTGATCCACCCGTTATCCTTTCCCTTCACAACCTTGCTACAGCTTCCCTCCCTCCAGGAATTCCAAATTCTCTCTCCTCTCTCGGGCAAAGACCCTTCCATCTTTTTCTGAAGTAGATAGCCAGAAAAAGGAGGGTTCGGCTTTATCCCATGGTTCTCATCTGGAACCTTCCCACAATTCAGGTCACCTCTTGAGGAACTTTCCTACACGTCCTAAGAGAATGTTTCCTTTTACCACTCTAGTATTTTGAAGAGAGCAGAGTCAAGGGTGTCATGGTTCCACGCCATGACTGTCCTCTTTGTCCTTCTTCTGCTGCTTCTACTGTGACTTCTGTTTCTTACCAAGAAAAAGAAAATCTCTTCCCGATGCCTTTGGCTAACACAGCCACCTGCGTGTTTATTTGTCCTCACTAGCTGGAGTTTTGTTTTCTCAAAACAATACAGTGGCCTGTATATGGCCTTACACATCCTAAAATGTTAGAGCGGGGCAAGAATTCAAAGAGAGACAAAGAGGTTAGTGACTAGTTCAAGGTCACAGGTAGATTCACACTATTTCATGCACTTAACAAATGGAGATTGAAGACCTATTGTGTGCTTGGCACTGACTCTGTTCCAGAAATAAAAGAATGAAGAGGGTGTATTCCCAGCTCTTAGGATGCAGGCAGTACCAACACCATGTTTGATACAATGAACCCGACCTTGGATCTCCTGGCCTCTCCTCCTTAATTCTGCCCTAGGTTACTTTTAATCTTGAAGGCACTTCCAAAGAGATTTGGTCTTCTGCATATTCTTTTTAATAAAATAATTTAAAAAATCGCTTTTGACACTATGTTTATAATTACTTTAATACTCACTAGAGATTGAAATTTCCCCAGGCACATTTGTAGATAGGCCAAGCAAATTTCTACCCTCTTGACTTTAAATGATGAACAAAGGAAGGTCAAGGTCACACAACTGCTTGGAAGCCAATCTCTGACATCAGCACTCTTCTCTCCACAGGGAACACCAGGCTTCACCCAGCACCCTTCACACAGTGTCCTTCAGCTAGTGTTGCCCGGGGGATTTCAGACCAGGAAGGAGAAAGGGAGGTGTGGAAGTGAGGGAAGCATCAGGGGTCTCTTCTGAAGCCAGTTACTGCTGTGGGCAGCCAGAGCTCATCCTACTGAGGAGCGAGGGCAGACTATGCCCTCTGCAGCTCTGGAAACCAGCCTGCCAATCCACCAGCTCCATCCCTGGTTGAGGGCTACTGACAGGGTCGTTGACACCATAGTACTGTGAACTAGCCTGCAAGCGGGCAGAACACCCATCCATGCCCATGAGAAAGGGCCTCTGGGTTTCAGGGACAGTGAATACCCTTCAGAGTAGAGAGGTCAGGACCCAGGGATTCAGGCAGGGCATGTGCAGCCTGTGTCTTACCCTACTTTTTTTAAAGCCACACATGCCCTAGCCAGTTCCGCTCAATGGATAGAGCATCAGCCTGCAGACTGAATGGTCCTAGGTTCGATTCCAGTCAAAGACATGTACCTTGGTTGTGGGAAATTCCCAGTAGGAGGCAGCTGATCAGTGTTTCTCTCTCACCAATGTTTCTTACACTCTATACCTCTCCCTTCCTCTCTGTAAAAAATCAATAAAATACATTTTTTAAAAAAACACCACATGTACAGGAGCAGCCACAGCTGCACATGGAAACACCCATGCGCACAGCTCCGTGTCTACCCCTCCTGGGTTGTGTTTGATGTGGGTGGGGGCATGTCCATGGTCCTGAACCACTGGGTCCTGCTTTAGTGTGCTTCTTCCTCTGACTGTGGTGCAGGATTAACGCCTGTTTACCCTGTCCCAGAATTCACATTCCTGGTTTGCATTTTTTTCTCTTGATTAACATTTTGCAAAGTTTTGTGCTATCTTGGCCACAAAGGAACCGCATCGTCCATTTCACAATTTTGTTTGCATAGCAGATGTGGGATACTCTTAAAAAGAGTACCAACAGTTTCTCCACAGATATTTTATCCTTCTTGGGCAACATAGAGAGGGTGCTCTCCGCAGATCTTTGATACGCCTCTTCCTCCCACACTTTTGCTATGCATTGGCACCTCGCACCACTGCCCCAAGCACAGAGGCCATGCAGGAAGCCTAATGACTCCTCCTTCCACCCCCCTCATGCCTTTTAGTTGATGCAGAAATAGCTGTGGTTTGTTTTTGCAGCATCACAGTTTATCAATGTGGGGTCCTCTGGGGTTTACAGATACTAAATTATCTGCTCACCAGATGATTCACACTGACAATGACAGGAAGGAGGGGAGCAGATGAGTTACATACAATTGTACAGGACTCTCTCTTCCTCCTCCTCCTCCCTGTTTTCTTTCTCTCCATAATGCCCACTGCCTTTCAGCACACCAGAAAAGTTACTTCCTGGTATAACGTAGTGTTCCTCCATCCAAGGAGATTATAAACTCCCAGAGGGCAGGGTTTGCAGCTTCTGTTTTAAGTTTTGTCACTGCTCTGTTGGTAGCTGGCATATAGTGAGCGCTATGTAGATGCTTGTAGAATAAACGAAAGTTTCCGTTGCAATTCACATAGTCCTTTCAGACCTACTAATGTACGCAAAGGGTTAGGAGGGAGAGGAGGGAAGGAAGGAGAGAGGGAGGGAATGAGGGAGGAAATAAGGAGCTTGACACCATTTTCTGGACACTTTCCATAAATGTTGTTTCATTGTATCTTCTCATCACCAGGAAAGGCAGGAGCAATTGCTTTCTTTATGTAGATGGGTTATTGGGGTTTTCCTCTCAGAATAACTAATAAGGGTTCTGCTAAGCATATAGGGCCAGCTTCCCATTAAAAACAATAACCATCTTATAGTGACATAACATTGGTTTTGGATGTCAGTTTCACTAACTGTGAGAACTTAGTGGGGTCACTTCCCTCCCAGAGTCTCTGTTTCCAAATAGGAAGTGTCAGACTAGGACTAGTGCTGTGAGAATACAGATTACACATCCGCGAGCAGTCGGCACATAGTAACCATCAGCTCGGCCCTATCATTCCCCCACTACCACCCCCTTCAGATCAGACCTTCCGACCTCCAAATCCCAGAGCCTCCGTGCTCCCAGCCCTGCTGTCAACACTGCTCAGTAATACCCCAGAAGAGGAAACCCAAGTTCTGAGTCCATCTCTAATTGTCCTGGGGAGGCTTGGGGCAGGCTGTGCTGATAATATATGACCTGGCAGGGAGATACCGGATTCCCCGGGTTTCACTTTTATTTGCAAAATGTCCCTGTCCGGCCAGCTTCCGGATGGCCGTCAGCACATCAGTCAGAGCTGGCACGGCTGAGGGGGCGTGCTGTTCTCCTGGCTGCTTGGCAGGAAGTCAGGAACATTGGGGATGGAGAGAGTGAGACCTTCAAATAGCATGATGCTGTCACTTTCAGGCACGAGGGCAGCGGGATGAACGAGGGCGCAGGGCCCAGTGCTGGAGGTCACGTAGCACACTGGGTCAGAGCCCTCAGTAGACTCGGCAGGAGCTTATTCTGCCAGTTAATAGGAGGCAAAGCCTTCCAACCCTGGGCTCAGAGGTCCACCTGACAAAGCAAGTGGGGAGGGGGGGCTCTTTGCTGTGCAGTAAAAAGGTCCAGGAGCCTTGAATCTTAATTCACTGTGGACATGGATGTTACCCCCCAAGCCAAGCTCCTCCTCCTGAGAGGCTCTCTCCAGCTCCTGAGGTTCCTGGGTGTAAGTGTAGGGGTCTGGCATTACACATGGAAGATCCTCTGGTTCCTCAGGTTGGCATAAGTCCAGGTAGCCCATGAATGAGTTTGACTGTTTGACCCTTGTCTTTCGTTTCTAGGCAACAACAGTCTCCTGACCTGTATGGAGGATGGGCTGTGGTCCTTCCCAGAGGCCCTGTGCGAGCTCATGTGTCTGGCTCCACCCCCGGTGCCCAATGCAGACCTGCAGACCTCCAGATGCCGAGAGAACAAGCACAAGGTGGGCTCTTTCTGCAAGTACAAGTGCAAGCCTGGATACCACGTGCCCGGCGCCTCTCGGAAGTCAAAGAAGTAAGTGGAGCAGGTTCTGGGGAGCAGCAGAGCTGGGTCTGGCTGTCTGATTAGTTCCTTAATATGCCTCTTTTATCTCTTCCCTGAAGACGCGCCTTCAAGACTCAGTGTACTCAGGACGGCAGCTGGCAGGAGGTAGCCTGTGTTCCTGTGACATGTGACCCACCTCCGCCAAAGTTCCACGGGCTCTACCAGTGCACAGACGGCTTCCAGTTCAACAGCGAGTGCAGGATCAGGTGTGAAGACAGTGATGCTGCCCAGGTAAGACTCCTTGACCTTGAGATCAATACTTGAGTCCGCCTCCTGTCTGCTTGTCCAAAACCAGTCTATAATGCAAGAACCACTTCCTCTAGGGGACTCTCCAGATGGTAGGTTTGTGCAGTAGCAGCGTCACCAGTGCAGAGGTTAAGCAGTTGGATTCTAATGCTCTTTGTAACCTCTCTGAGCCTTGTTCTCTTCCCTGTAACACCATATTTTATTTGTTCTGAGATCCTTAGCTTTGAAAATACTTCAGTATTAGAACCCTGATGTAGGAAATCATATATGCAATCGCAGCATATGAATTTGATCAAAGTTAAGTGACTCTAATAGGAGTGACCAAGGCTGTTTGGCCAACTGCCTGCCACCATCATCATGACATCGATCCCTGAAGTATTTAAGTCAGAAGACTCTTCAAGCATAAAGAGAAAGAGAACCATATTTAGACTAAAGATGCAGTTTTGAGAAAACTACCGAAAAAAGGAGAGAAGGAGATGGCAGGGATTGAATTTTATCTTAGTCTACTTGTAACTGCGAGTAGCCCAATAGTCTGCTGGCCTCTGCTGGAGTTCTGTGAATTAATTGTCCTTAATCCTTTCACATACCTACCTACCCCCCCCCCGCCACCCCACCAGGCAGGCAGGTAGGGAGTCAAGAATGGGAAAGAAATGAGAGGCCACACTAGCTCCAAAGAAAACCAAAGTCTATAAGGAACTCCACCTTCACAGACCCAACATGTTAGGGTGAACCCCAAGCCCCATGTCTCCGAGACATGCAAGGGTATTAATCTAGGTGAGGCCAGTGTCCTGCCACCTGGGCCCAGTACAGGTTCCACCTCCAGCCAGTCCTCACGAGTCTTATTGTTGGCCACCAAATACCAGGCACTGCCAAACCACCATCCTCCCCTCTGCCAAGCCATTACCAAGCCCAACCCATTCTCCCTCCAAGACTTCCTAAGTCTTCATCCTAATGCAGGCCACCATCACCTCTTTCCTGGTCCACCAGGAAGCTCCCTGGTTACCTCCCTGTGCCTATGCCCTGGCCTCTCGCCACTGTGTGGTCCACCTTTCAGCCAGAGTGGTAAATCTGATCATGATGGCTCCCCTGCTTAAAGGCTTGTGAACCAGCAATTCCCATTTCCCTCGGGACTAAACCCCAACTCCTCAGGGTGGCATTCAAGACCTTTCCTCTATCACCAAGAAGAATGAACTCCCCTCTGCCATCTCTCACCCTTTCCAGCTGCCTCACTAACCACCTTTGACGATTTAGCTCAGGACCCCTTCCTCCAGGGACCCTGCCTTGATGTCCCTTGAACTGCTGGGCTCAGTGCCCTTTTCAGGGCACTTCACAGCATTGGACACACTGCACTGAAATCCATGTTATACCCCCACCTTACCTGCCCACCCCACCTTCTACCCCCTCTGGGAAATGTTTTCAGCACTTGGGACAGTGCCAGGCACCTAGTAGGAGCTTGGGAAATGACAGGGCAGGACACTAAGACTCAGAGAAATCTCTCAACCACCCAAGGGGACACAGCGGGGGTCAGTGGAGTCAGAATCAGAACCCGGGTTCCCCCAACCTTGGATGGACTGAATTCAATAGTCACTCTCTGAAAATCCTTGGTAGTGTCCACTGAGGGATGTGTGTGTGCCCTAGTCATTCTCATCCTTGATTTCCAGGGAAGCAGAAGCCGGGGCTGGCACAAACTAAGGCCAGAGATTACCACGGCCTCACGCAGGCTGATCAACTTCCCTCTTACTCCCTTACATAAAACTGTTGCTAACCGTTACCCCGACTACTGAGCCAAATAATATTCTGGCCGTGGTCATGTTATCAAACTGAAACCCAGTCTGCCTGGGGCTTGCCAAGTACCTTTCCTGGCCAGTTTGCATTTAAAGGAGAGGGAAATGTAAATGTATCAGACGACTCAAGCAGTTCAGTTTGGCAACAAGCAGAGAGGCTAGACGCAAAGGAGCAGGGTAAGGCTTGTCGGCTCAAAGAATGAGGGAGCGCCTGCCAAATGGGATCCTAATACAATTGACGTTTCTAGTTTGTACTGCAAATGAATTTCCTCTACCCTCAGACCCGGGGACTGGGAGCCAAATCTAGTATTCACCTCAGATCCCCTCTTGCTGCCTGTAAACACTCAGAAACGTACGGCCCAGAGCATCTTAAATCCAATAGCCTGTAAGAGCAGGAATTCTTGGCCTTCCAAACGAGTTCAGACCCTGGCAGAGAGGACAGGGACTGTCGTATGGGAGATGCGTGTTCGCTCTCCCACTGTCAGAAGAGCAAATTGACAAGTAAACCCTCCACTTGATTGGTTCCTTGGGAGCCAGGATGATGGTAGACCTGGTGCCTGAGTTCGGATTCTGGCTCCACCACTTTACTAGCAGGAGACTTGGGCAAGTTATTTAACTCTTTAAGCTTCAGTTTCCTCATACACAACACGGGATGGGATAGTGGTAAGAATACCATCTATCTCGTAGTTTCTTTGTGAGGATGAACTAAGGTCATGAAAGCAGCGTATGTCTGAGTACCCCCTGGAATGGTGCAGCACACCTGTGCCCCCTACACCGCAGCCCTGGGGAAGGTACAAGTGAACCAGACCACCTGTGAGGCCACATTTAGTGAGGATAATTCCTGATGGAACTAAACACCAAGGCAGTGGCTTCAAAGTTACCCAGAAAGTCAGAGATGGGGCATCAGCATGCATGAGGCCAGGGTGTGTATGTGGTGGGGGAGGATCAGTGAAACCATAGGACACCTGACCTTTGTCTCAGTAAATCAGTAAACTATGTGGATCCTCTAGACCAGTGGTCGGCACACTGCAGCTTGCGAGCCACATGCGGCTCTTTGGCCCCTTGAGTGTGGCCCTTCCACAAAATACCACATGCAGGCGCACACGTACAGTGCGATTGAAACTTCGTGGCCCATGTGCAGAAATTGGTTTTCGGCTCTCAAAAGAAATTTCAGTCATTGAACTGTTGATATTTAGCTCTAGATTTGCCGACCACTGCTCTAGACTAGCACTGCCTGATCACACTATGCAATGGTGAACGCTAATAGCTGGGCTGGGCACTATGGTGGCCACTTGCCATGTGTGACTGTGGGGCACTTAAATGTGACTGAGAAATGAAATATGATGCCATATATAATTTTACACAGCTTGCATTTAAATGTAAACAGCCCACACTTGTGTGGTGGCTACCCTATTGGACAGTTCGTTCTAGAATGAATCTTTGTAAACCAAGACAAAGAACCTTCCTAATAACAGCTTTCTCATTGTGAAGTGTTCCCCAGATGCCGAACCAATGTTGCAGAATTCCTCTTATTTGGACAACTCTAAACCTTTTAAAAAGACATAATATGGCCACTGGCCAGATGAGGAAGGAAGGTTCAGGAGGCTCGGTTCTTGCTAACGGTTGCAAGAGGCATTGGTGTTGACCGATGCTCGGCCCAGAGGTTGCCAGGGCAGGCTAGTAGCAAAGGCAGGGTCCATGCGTTTATTCCCCGTGGACTGAGGAGAAGTGCTAGTTATCTCAGCACTAACCCAGCGCAGGAGCTCCTGAGCTGTCCGAGGTGAGGATTCAGGCTCAGATCTTATTTGTTGGTGATTAGGGGAGTGGGCCATCTCGGGGTGGGGATGGGGTCTGTGGGAGGTACCTAGAGGCTGGAGCAGGAGAAGAAAAGCCTGAAGGGACTTTGTGCATAAAGTTATTACTAAATGGTGGGTTTTAGCAACTTAGCAGAGGCAAGAGAGGGAGCATGGGAGTGGGATCCACATGCCCTCGGTTCCTCCGTGGATCTCAGAGATGGCTGTAGAAGCCTTTCTGCCACCAGTGGCATGCAGCTGCCTTGACAGGTTCTGCTGTGGACACACCGTAGCTCTCAGGTACAGTGCCTCCGCAGGCAGGGATCACATCCAATCTCAGGGTCATCCAGTGCTTGCCCACGCACCCGGGCTTCCTATAGGAAGTCAGAAACATCACCCATGTGATGTGAGCAGTGGGCAGGATCTCAGAGTTTCTCCCACTTCATCCACTTATCCTATCAATGGTACCACTGGAGCCCAGAGAGCCAAAGGGACTCAGCCAAATCACCCAGCAGGTCACAGGCTAAATCAGGTCTTTAAGTCTCAGATCTTCTAACCAAGTCATCACACAAGCCACATTTTCCTGCACCTAGCTTGCAGGAAGTGAATGCAGATGACGGGAAACAGAGATCAGTAATTGTCAGCAGCTGCAATTTATTGAGCATCTGTTCCACGCTGGTTGCTGGGCTAATACTTTACAGAAACAGCTGGCATCTGGCATTGCTGTCCCATTTCACAGACCAGGGACCTGAGATTCAGTGAGGTCAGGTGCTTTGCACGATTGCATACAGCCTGGATGTGATAGAACTGAGGTTCCTGTGGGCAGGCCAGGCTGCCTCCAGAGCTTAACTGTTTCAATCCTGCACTGTACTTCCTGGTTCCATCTTGCCCTGATGCAGCCACATTTCTTTCTGCCATTATTTTATTTGTATTTCTAAATAGAAGAAGTTTAATTCTTCATCTTGCTACCCTCCTTTTTCCCTCCCTCCCCTCCATGCTGGTAAATTCACAGAGGCTTACAGTCAAGAGACCTAGCCCCAGCACTGGCACCTATAGGACTGGGCACGTTGCCTCTCCATTCTTGCTGCTGGCATTTCTAAAACATGGGTGATGGTTGGTTGGTTCTGAAGTACCTTAGAGTCAATATATCAGAGTGGATAAGAGTCTTAGCTAACTCTTAGAAAGCCTGATGTGTGTGCCAAGCTCTAAAAGCTTCACTTAGGCTGTCCAGCTGGCATGGCTCAGTGGTTGTGTCAACCTATGAACCAGGAGGTCACAGTTCTATTCCTGATCAGGAACACATGCCTAGGTTGTGGACCCCATATGATTCTCTCTCATCATTGATGCTTCTATCTCTCCCTCTCTGTGGACCTGCAACCCAGGTACTTGCCCTTGACCAGGAATCAAACTTAGGACCAGTCTGTGGCTGATGGCTGTAATCACTGAACTGGCTGGGATGCAGCATGCTTTTTCTTGCAGATATACACACAGGCTCAGAGAAGCAGACTTGCTGAGGGACATTCAACCCTCTTGAGAAGGATTTCACCTTAGTGTGCAAAATGGTGCATTCAGAGCCAGGTACTCCAGTGATCTCTGGTCTTCCCAGATTGGATGCTCAATCAGGTCTTCTGTGGTCCAACTCACATTAAGGACCTACTCGGAGGATCTTCACCAGGTGGTAGGCGTGCCCTGACTGAGATCTAGTCCTAGAGGAGGGGTTGAACATCCAGAGAGGCTGCAGAGAGTCTGCTGTACAGAGGGCACATCAAAGGTGTGGTGGAGGGGAGCAAGAGAGGTGTGCTGGAGAGGCCAGGAGACCAGAGGAAGGACATGCATTTAGCAAGAGGTGGGGCTGGACCTGTTGTGTGGGTTCCGCCATGGAAGCCCAGGACTGCCAGCCTGGGAGCATGCCTGGTGTGGAAGGCGAAGGCATCTTAGCAGAAGGAGTCTTCCTAAAGCAGATTTAGTCACCAACACAGAGTGCCAGATGAGCTGGGCAGGAGAGAGGGACGGGAGGCAGCAAGACCGGTGCCTTCATGCTTCCGCCTTCTATGGTGGAGCCTTCCCGGTTTGAAATTCCCCGAACAGATTCCAGCGAGTTCTGATACATTCTCTGTTGCAAACTGAGCTCCCCAGCCAGCTCTGGCCCATGTAGTGCTGAGGTCTGCAGCCTTGCAGGGGCTGGAGGCCAAGTGCATCATAGCCTTGGGCCAAGGCTCCAGGAAATTGGGGTCAATTTCCTACTCCCACGGGGGCCCAGCAGAATCATGGGGCCTGGAGCCTGGGGCTCTGTGAGGGAGAGTTGGGGTTCTCTGAAACCACAGGAAGTCTCTTAAACTTCCCCTGAGCTCACATAGACCAGCTCAGGGTGGACTGTGCAAGTCGGCCCCCGGCTACATGCCGGGGCTGGGCCACCCTTCACCCACGGACACGGAGATTCCCAATGACATTGGCCCCGCCTCATGCTGGCCCAGAGAGGGCCCCCCTTTCTCTTCTGAATCTTGTCTCCTTGCAGCTGTTTTCCCAGATGGGAGCTTTAGCCTGCATTAGCCCTTCCACGGAGTTTATTTGTTTCCTTGGCATGCACTCATTCATTCATCTCCTCATTTCTTCATTCACTCACCTACTCATTGATTTCCTCATCCATGTGTTCATTTATCTTCATTTAATAGCCAAGTTCATTCTATAACTCTACCTATTCACCCTACCTTTGTTAAGCAAACAGTTCTTAAGTGAATAGAAGAAATAGCCATTGAGTGGTGAATGAGTGAATGGAATGGCCAGGACCTATTCAAGTTTGCAGAAGGCCTTGCGGCTGCACAGGTGAATAGGGCACCTTCCTAGACCTTGGGGAAACCATCATCTAGGCAGGAACTGATGATAGAAAAACGGGGTGATACGTGTCAGAGATCTTAAGGTAGTGTGCTCTGCAGAATCGGGAGGCATTAGGATAGTGGCTTGTGCCAGATGATGATTATGGGCAGGAGGAGATAGGAAACAGCAGAAAGAAGGGGCAGTGAGCACAGAGCATGGCTGTGTGATCCAGCTTACAGTAATGGAGACAATTTAAACTAAAGTTCAAGGTTGGTGACAGTGCTGCAGGGAGCAAGGAGCAGGAGAATGAGGCAGAGTTAAGGCTGGGGCACTTTGGGAATGGACACCAGCTGTTCCACAGGTTGGTGCCCTGATGGGCATAGTCAGTGCCTCGACCTCATGTATTTTCTCTCCTTGTGACCTTGAAAGAGGGAGAGGATACACAGCTTGTTCTCAGTCAGATGGACTCCTGGGCAGAAAGCACCCACGGTTCTCTGTTTCCAAGAGACAGAGTTCAAATGTAAGCTGATATTTAAGGCTCCATACCTTATTGGCCTTACCAGCTCAACCTTCCCCTATTTCTATATATCACCTCCTCTCTGAAGCCTTCCCTGATTACTCTTGCACAACCGGTGACTGTCCCCGAGCACACACTGACATGGCTGGCTGCTCACACAACTGTCTTTTCCTCTCTGACTCAGTGGGACCAGATACTGGCTCATTTTACTTTCGGACCCCACAGAGCTGGACACAGAATGGGCACTAAGAAATGGTCCTTGAATTCAGAGGCAGTTCTGAGATTTCTACAGGTTCCGACTCCCATTAGAACCTTAGACACGAAAGGGGTTTGCAGGAAGGCCTGTGTCTGCAAGTTGCGTCTGCCTCTGTGGTGCAGAAGATTGAGGAACTGAGTGTTGTTTATTTTAAAGACTCTAAGGAGGGCACAGGTCAAAGTATCCCCATGCCAGCTTTTTGGTACTATCATTGCTGGAATGAATGGAATGGGATGATGAGAAAGGGAGGGAAGGAGGGAGGAACGGAGGGACGGAAGGAGGGAAAAACTTCCTGGCAGGGCCCAGGCTGTGCTGTGAGCAAATGGCAGAGGCCTGGCATGGGGTGCTCTCTCACTGGCTGAGAGGAAGCAAGCTCTGGTGTTTCCCTGCTTCCTTATGAACAGTCCCAGGCCCGTGCTCTCACTCACCATATGGGCTGGGGTGCATTGGGGCCCCTGCCTTCTTAGTTAATAAAAACAACCAACAAAATAAGTCTCTCTGATTGAAATCTCTGTAGGGACACTGAGTCAGGACTTAGAGAGCCTGGGAGTTAGGCTCTCTGAGCAGCTTTGGCTAGTTCAGACATGGAAAGGGATTTGCAGAAAGAGTCCACCCTCAGTTTCCCCATCTGTAGAATGGAGGTATGACCAATGCGATCCATTCCACGGTGTTAACAGATTGCTCTGGTTTCCTTTTTTACTTGAGAAGCTTCGGTTGAGGATGGTGTCTCTTGGTCTGACTGTGTTTCCGTGGTTCTCAGGGCCGGGGGAGCAACGTCATCCACTGCCGGAAAGATGGAACCTGGAGCGGCTCCTTCCACCTCTGCGAGGAGATGCAAGGCCAGTGCCCGACCCCGAACCAGCTCAACAGCAACCTCAAACTGCAGTGTCCTGAAGGCTACACCATAGGTAGGACAGGTGCATGTGGGCAGCGTGGGAGGGGCAAGAGCTTCCGAGAGCCCAGGCTGGTGCCCACTGGGTAGCTGGGTGCCTCTGCCCCATGGGGTTCTGTGGGAGGCCCTGGGGAAAGGGAGATGGATATGACCAGGCTCCTTCCTCCTCAAGAGAGCTGGGGTTTGGATGTGGTGGGGGGCAGGGTAAGTGTGTATAGCAGGCTCACCTACACTGGCTCTGAAAGAGCTTGTTGGGCACGAAATGATATTCCAGACAGAGGAATCATGTGGCAGGGCAAGGGAGGTGAGGAAGCAATATGGTCCAGTGTGGCTGTCTTGATTATGAATCTTAACATTTGCATAGGTAATCACTCATGAGCATCTACATGGGTCAGCACTTAGAGGCGTATGTCCTGTCCTCTCAGTCACCTTCAACAACTGAGCAAATGGAGACTGAAAGGGAGAACACAACCTGCTCCAAAGCCTGAGTTCTTTCCATGGTGTCTTGGTTGCCTCCGAAATGAGGATAAACAAACAGCAGCTTCAAAATACCATTTGCATGGTGATAGGCCAATTTGCAAAGTGCTCACAGCGAGGGAGGCGACCTGGGCTTCCATGCCAGGCACTGGCCTGGTGGAAACCAGGAGTCTGGACAGACACATTAATCACGGTCCTGAGGCTTTCTGAGGAACGGGGTGTGCATGGAGCCTGAGCTCAGCCGAGGACAGTGATGCTGACCTTTTGGGCGGATTCCCTAATTGACCATGATGAAAAGCCCAGGGAATTGAATGTCCTTTCTCATGACCAGTGTGATTTATGGGACAATCACCCAGCATGTCTGGAGCAGAAGGTTATCTGTGCACACACTCCCTCCCCAGCACGCAGAGCCAGCCTGTTCTGCACCCAGCAAGATGAGTGGCCACTTCCTGAGAGCAGAGGTAGGCAGGGCCTGAGCAGCCTGCTGGAGGCGGAAGCTGCCTCAGAGCCCAGAAGTCTGCACCTAAACCTAGAGGAGAAACCAGTGCCCCTTCCTATATTCATCCCTGCCCTCCTCTGACGATTCAGAAGGCACTTTAAGATCCTACAGAGCAGTGGTCCAAAGGCCTTGACAGAAGGCGTGCAGACAGGTAGGATCTCCTAGGTCCTGCCAATGTGGACATTCTAGAATGTGGGGCAACAGGTGAGCAACAGTGAGTCTGTTGGCTGCTCCTTCCCAAGGCCAGTGCTCCGCCTATCACTGCTGATGGATGTGCATGGCTCTGGACACTTACGTCTGTGACGGCATCCCTACCCCCAACTTAGGATACACAGTGAACATTCAGTCATACGACTGGCAGTAAGCAAAACACTGATTGAGTTACTTTATTTAAAAAAAAAACACCCTATAAAAACAGACTTCATGTCTACACCCACTGGCGCATTCAAATATATTCACACATGCATAAATAAACACAAGCACACATGTTTGGGAACAAAACATAGACCCAAACACACACGTCCTTCAGTAAACTCATGCCCAGCATGTACAAATGCCACACGAACACATTACCCACACAAACATATCCACCCAGGCACATGGAGCTCATGCTCACACGTGACACATCAGTACACACACATTAGGGCACAAACACCTCTTAGGCACCAAACATATCAAACACACAGAAAGATGCACAAAAGGCCAACAGAGCTCACCCCACCCCACACACCAATACATTTCCTGCCCACCTTGTGTATATACTGCATGGCCATATCACGCCACTCGCAAAGGAGCCGCAGGGCCTGGCTCTGCCTGCCCTCAGCACAGTCTAGCAGTGGCAGAAGTGGCAGCAGCATCCCTTGACCCATGCGCTTCCTCATGATCAGAGCGGAAAGGGAAGGAAGTCTGTCCGACCTTGGAAACTGAATCTCCTTCCCTCCCCTGCAGCGCCTGCTCCCACTGCCCACAGATGTCCTTGATGAATGGGTCAGCCCAGTTGGTGGGCTTACAGGGGAGCCTATCCAGGAGAAGCAATGGAGGACAATCCGGGAGAAGGAAGAGGGAGGGCAGGGTCCCTCCTGACACCCAGCTCCCTCTCTTTCCTCACCTCTTGGGCACTAGCTCTCTCTCCCTTCTCACCTTCTGGGGACCATATCCCTCTCCCTCCTCACCTCCTGGGGACCAGCTCTCTCTCCCTCCTCACCTCCTGGGGACCAGCTCCCTCTCCCTCCTCACCTCCTGGGGACCAGCTC
>JAAGEH010000124.1:4567327-4751786 GCA_011751065.1 Lasiurus cinereus | reverse complement strand
CCTCCTCACCTCCTGGGGACCAGCTCTCTCTCCCTCCTCACCTCCTGCGGACCATCTTCCTCTCCCTCCTCACCTCCTGGGGATCAGCTCCCTCTCCCTCCTCACCTTCTGGGGACCAGCTCTCTCTCCCGCCTTACCTATGAAGGCTCCTCAGATATCAGGCATCATCCCTCCTAAGTGGAGCCCCTCCCTGGGGAGAGCCCACCTCTACAAGGAGAGGGACTTCATCAGAAGCCTTATAAACGGGTGGGGTCTGTGTGGGATTTGGGGATGGAGGACACTCTAGGGCTGCCCTCCAACAGGTCAGGGAGGCTCTGTGACAGTGAGGACTCCTCATGGCTACTGCCACCAAAGCTGCCACTTCCCTACTCCTTGGGGAAAGAGATAGGCAGGGGCCTGGTGAGATCACTGCTGCTCTGTAATGATGCCAATTAGGGCTCATATATTACAACACAGCAGCCTGGTCTCCAAGCCCAGAGCTGCCAAGGTGTGAGGGAGAACACAGAGGAGGAAGCACAGAGAAGAGGAAGTAAGATAGGCAGCAGCACAGGGAGGCATTCGGGGCCGTTTGGGGTCTTCTGGCTGCCAGCCATGGCTTTCCTTTGTTCTGCAAAACCCCCTAGTGGTCAGAACACATCATAGTGAATGATCAAACTCCTGGTCTCCTGGTCGAATTCCCCAGGGGACACTTTGCATATTAGCCATATATATATAGGATTTGACTGTGAGATGACAGGTGGTGGGATGATTCAGGGGGAGAGAATGAGAGCAGATAGAGCTAAGGACCTGTGGGGCTCAGCAGGAAAGCTAGGCACAGGCCAGTTGGATTAAACAAAGTGTGAAGCTGGTTAGTGGGAGGTAAGACCATGAAGCTCGTTAGTGGGAGGTGAGACCCTGAAGGTAGTTAGTGGGAGGTGAGACCATGAAGGTGGTTAGTGGGAGGTGAGACCCTGAAAGTGGTTAGTGGGCGATGAGATCATGAAGGCCAGAGAAGGGGGTTGGACCTTGCCCTGGACGTGGGGAACCTTGGAAATGTCTTCAAGCAAAGGAGATACAAGACTGAACTGGGCTTGGGGCCGATGGCAAGTGGCAGGGAGTGCCCGCTGGACTGGAGACGAGAGAACAGTCAGGGAGACCGGGGACAGCCCTGCTGGGGAGCTCCCTCCCTCCCACTGCCCTCAGGGTGGGCAGCCCAGTCCACTGGGGACCAGAGAGTGGCAGGGAGGGCCCACGTTGGGGAGAGCAGCCCTGGGCATTAGGAGACGGGCTGAGTGACCAGCTCACACTCTGCTTCCCCACAGGGTCCGAGTGTGCCACCTCCTGTCTGGACCACAACAGCGAGCCCATTATCCTGCCCACGAACGTGACCGTCCGTAACATCCCTCACTGGCTGAACCCCACGCGTGTGCAGGTAAGTGACAGGGCTGCCTACCCGGGCCTAAGGGGAGGAAAATGCCCTTGTCGAACACTTGCGTTGCCTGGGTGCTGCCTCATCGCTTTAACTGTGTTCCACCATCACATTGCCACGCCTCCCTGTGCGGGGACAGGCTCACAGTCACTCTCCAGGCCTTAATACCTTCCCTCTGTTGGGTCCTGTGTGTCAGCGTGTGCTTTCCTGTCTCACTGAATCCTGAGGACAGCCTATGGAACTAATGTTTCGAGTTACAGAAGACGAAACCTGGACACGCACCCATGAGTAGAGAACACAGAGTCAGGTCACACATGCTCATGAGAGGGGTGCTCTTGGGCTTCTCAGTGTGAGCTCTTGGAAGCCTTCTGCCTCCCACAGGCTGGATCTCTGGCATCTTCCCTGTGCTCTCCTCATTTGGTGGAAAGCAGTTAATATGTGATATGGGGAACTAGTAACACCTATAGTTTGGAAACACTTACTATGGTCATGTGCCCAGTACTGGCACACCAGACTGCATTTAAACATTGGAATGGTTTTGTGGTGCAGGGTAGGCAGCACTGCCTGCCTTCTCAACCTGTGGACTGAGATCTCAGGAGCGACAGCTCAAATCCTAGCCTGAGCCACATGCCCTGTTCTACTCAAGGCGCCAGGCTGGCTTGCCTGGCCAGATCTTGGAAGCCCCGCCTCCTGACAGCCAAGGGCATAGCCCATTTTATTTGGGGGCTGGCCACTCCCACTTCCCTTTATGTGACCATTCAGGGGGCCCCAAGCTGATGTGGGGGCCCACTCTTCTCCTCCAGGACAGCATGCATTCCAGGCCACAGGAACAGGCTCTGGGCACTGCCCTTCCCCTGGAGAAAGTGTGAGGCAGAGGCTCCAGGGTGCAGGGCTGAGGTTCCGCTCTGCCTCTGGCCCAGCCTCCTGGCTGGGTGCTGGGAGGCCTCCAGTCTCCTCACCTGCAGATCGTGCCCCAGATAGCTGGGCAGAACCTGATACCTGGTGTCCTGTTTCTCAGATGAGTGGAGGGCAGGATTGCGAGGGCTTACTCAGTACTGGACCTGGCCAGCCTCTCTTTTCTGCCCCGTGCCCCCCGAGCATTCTCCTCCCTCCTTTCCCCTCCTCTTCCTCTTCTGCTGCTCTCTGTGACATCTCCAACTTTATCTCCCTTTCCTGTCTCTGTTTTCCCTGTGTCTCTCTTCCCTCTCCTGACAGGAAGACTGTCACCTCCCTCTGCCTCCCCCACTCACTTTCCCTCCATGTCCACCGCCTCTGTCTCCCTGGTCTCTGTCTTCTTGCCTCTGACTCTCCATGCGCCCACCAGGCAGCCTTGTTTCCCTCAGCTCGCACACCTCCAGCCCTTTTCTCCACTAGCCATGCCTTTCCCATCCCTCATCCAGGGTCACACAGGAGCAGAGCTTGGACCATGATCTCAGCTCCTTCCCTCTGTGCTTCCCTCTCACTCCTACCCACACTCCCACCCAGGATCGCGGGGCTTCTTTGCCTAGCCCAGACCATGGTGCCTTGGCCCAGCTTCCACTCAGGCCTTTGCTCCGCACCCTCCCCACCCAAGGTGAATTCCCATCCTTCCCTCTGAGAGCCCCGGGCACTAAAAAATTCACTTATAATTCACTGTGAAATAAATCCAGGGATTTGAAAGCCTGCAAGCTCCCCCCCCCCTCAGTTGCCCACCCGCTGTCTACTTGCCCCAGCCCCCACCTGGTTCCCTGGTCGGCCAGCCTTTATTGATGCCGGCCTACCAAGAGAGCCATAACGAGGTTCAGACCTCCACTGGTCTCCGGAGGCCTCATTATCCAGGAGGAAAAAAATGTGGTAGAAAAAGGGAGGAGGGCGAAGGGCAGAGATTGATGATTTCCAGGAATACGGCAGAAAAGCTGGCCTCCGCTGCACACTTGCCCCTTGTGTGGCGAGAGCTGCAGAAATAGAGCTGCTGGTGCAGGCGAGGCGGCACCAGGCCAGAGCAGGCCCTGCACAGCTCTGCCTTCTGCGGGTCTGCCTCCCAAGACCAGTGTGAGGTAGATGGTTGGGGCAAGGATCTGCCCCAACTCCTGTCACCTCTGTCCCAGGATAACCAAGTAAGAGGCAAGGACTGTGGATGCCTACTGTGCGTGGAGCATTGGGTCATGCACTTTCCATCACTTATTTTCACCCCAAACTCCACCTCACACACACCTGTGCGCGCACATGCCCCTGTGAGGTATATTGTAGTCTCTGTTTTTCCAGTGGAGGAAATGAAGTCTCAGAGAGGAAGCCTCATGCCTAAGAGGAAGTTAATAGCGATCCATGTCAGTTTGATGTTGCAGCATATTCGAGCTACCCATGCAGCCTATCTTGAATGTACAGTAATAAGGCAAAATGTTTATTGACGATTACCAGGGATATGCTGGTAAATGGTTAGCAACTGCCCCTCCCCCAGAAACGAACTCTGATTTGTAGCATTTGCCACTTACTGTGGTGTAAATATTCTCAACAGTTTTCCCTGTTATTGTCACTGCACACAAAGTTAGGAGGAGAGAAACCTCACTGTTGCCTCTTGTGAGCGCAGGCAGGCGGGCTATAGCCCACCGTTGGTGCTCAGTACAGGACGGGCTCAGTTCTAAGCATGTAAGAGAACGAGGACTACTTAATGAGGACCTTATCACCACTGACATCATGTGCTACCACAACAGTGGCCTTTGTGAAGGCGGGCCCGTGGCCATCTTATTTACCATTATACACCCCTCAATGCCTACCTCACAGGAGGTGCTCACTAAGTATTTATGATTGCTGAGTGAGGTGACCAAGGTTCTAGTTCAAGCCCAGGAACCTTCTTGCTGTATGTCCCTGGACAAATCATATCCCTTTTTAGGCCACCATCTCTCCATCTGTGAAATGAGAGAGAGGCTGAGATCAAAAAGCCACAAACTCAGAAATCTGCAGGATCCCAGCAGGTGGGCCGAAATGGATCCTATTAGGTGAAGCAGGCCAAACCGTCATTTTCTATGTTGAATACCTATGCATATGTTTCATAATTGCAGTATTATTTACTATAAATATTTCAGACTTAGAGGAAATATAACAAACAGTCATGTACATACTACCCAATTTAACAAAGAGGATTTTCAGATACAGTTGAGGTTGTTTACTCCAAACTGATCTATAACTTACATGGTCATCTTAAGCATACGTTGTTAAGTGTTATATTTGTGTCCACTCATGAAACCAGAACCCAAGTCTGGGTGGGGACATTTCCAGCTCCCCAGTGTCCTCCCCTCTCCATGCCAGGCAGTGCCCCCACCACCAATGTAATCCATGTTGGTTTTATTTTTTTAATTGGCATGTAATTGGCATATAAGGTTATATTAGTCTCAGGTGTACTAAAATATTTTAGTTTGACTAAGAACAAAACACTATCCCTTTATTTTGTTAAAGTACTCCTCCGTGGGAATTCCTCCCTGATCCCCCCCTCTTTTCCCTACCCCGCACACACAGGTACATACACATGCACTTTGAAAGTAGTAGGGAAATCTTCTTCCAACTTAATGAGACAATACAATACAGACGCAAGGATAGACTGAAAAGCCCCTCAGGCTGAATGCTGGAGAGACTACAGGGAATGGTGGGGATTGTGGTGAACTGAGGATAACAGGCTACTTCCAAAAGGGGCAGCTCTAGCCAAGTGTGGCAAGGTGGAAATATGGGCTTGGGGTGGCCAGATTTTTCATTTTTTCTTGAGTCTTTAAAATATGAAATCTCTCGGGGTTTTTTAAATATTGGCAAATAATTTTGACTTCTGTTAAGGACTTCATGTGCCAAACCAAACATTTCTGTGGGTTGTGTAGCCTGGAAGTTGTTGGCTCACGACCTTTGAATAAGATCGACTCTTCTGGCCCCGGGTACCTAGAATTCAGGGTTCAGGCTCTGCTGCCAGCTCCTCAGGAGCAGCTCCTGTCTGCCCGGTACTTCCTCTCACCCAGAGGAGCTGGAGAGTGTCCCAAGGGAAAATGCTGCTTACAACCTCAGATACTTATAATTCCTCTAGGTAGATGGGGTCTTGAATTTTATAATGGCTTCTGAGAAAAGGGTGAGAGGGAAAGAAGAAGAAAGGGCCAGAGGGAAGGAATTAAGGAAAGAAAAATGAAATCAGCTTTTATTGAATATCTGTGATATGTAGGCACTACTTGTTATGCAATTTCATATGTGCCAACTCATGTATCTCCATCACGCTCCAGTGAGATACATATTATCACCATGTAATAGATGAAGATGCTGAAGTTCTAAGAAATTGCCATTGCCCCATTCATTTAACTAATGTACCTGAATCAGAATTTGAACCCAAAGCTAATTCTCCTGTATCTTTCCTGCAAGGCAACCACCTTATGTTATGCATATGTTTATGATTTATGCAACCCTTGCAACAAACGATACAGAATTCATTCATTGAAGAGAAGATAGCACCATGGAAAATCCTGCCATGTGTCCACAGGTCAGAGGTGGAATGGCTCAGAGCGAACATCAGTGTATAGGAGGGCTATCCTGAGCCGTGTAGGGGAAGCCCATAGAGGGAGAGATGTGTCCACACTCCAGCAATTCCTCATTCACTCTTAGACTTGGTCATACAGTCACTCATCTCATTTGTTCATTCACTCATTCAAAGCCATTGATTGCATACCTCCATTGCAATGGCAAGTATTTTTCAGTTACAAGGGCTTTCAAAAAGCTTACCCACCTGATAACAAAAGACAAAAATACAGTTATTAATTTTTTTTTAGTTAAAAGGTACAGTTCACTCACAGAATGCCCCATAAACCAAGGAAAAGTCCAGGAGAAAAGACAGCATATTTTAGAAAATATCAGGGGGCGGTGGTGGGATCTGAGCTCAGGATAAGGAGGCTCAGTGTATTTTCTTGTATGTCTGGTTCTGCCTGGGGCCTGTCTTTTAGACACTCTGCCCGCTCCCATGTTTGTCTCAAAGCCTCTCCACCGTTTTGAAGCTTGGTCTGTCCATCCACTTTATGTTTGCAGCTTCGGGGCTAGGGGACTCTGAAGGAGAGTGTGGCATTTCAGAGTAGGTTTAATTCCCAATCCCATCATCTATGTGTATGATTTGGGGCAACTTGTTTAACTTCTCTGTGCTTCAGATTCCTCTTGTGTAAACCAGATTCAAAATTAGTAACCTATTTCGTGGTTATGATAAGGATTAAATAGATGAAAGTTCTCAGCACAGGTCTTGGACCACAACATTTGCATAACAGAGGATTTTTGTGTTGATAAGGATCTGAATAATGATGATGGGATTGATGATGATGCAGATGATAGTAGAGGTGGTGGGAGTGTGGCAGCAGAAATTCTGGTGGTATTGATGACAGTGATGGTGCTGGTGAAGGTGATGGTGATAATGCGGGTGGTGGTATTGAGGGTGGAGATGATGATATATGGTTGGTGGTGTTTATGGTGGAGGTGGTAGTGATGGGGGTGGTGGTAGTGAGGGTGGAGGTGATGATACTGAGGTTGGTGGTAATGAGGGTGGAGGTGATGATGTTAGGGCTGGTGTTGATGGTGGGGTGGTGATAAAGGGGGAGGTGATAATGTTAGGGTTGGTGTTATCAGTGGGGGTAGTAGTGAGGGAGATGATGATGGTATGGTTGCTGATGATAGTGGAGTTGGTGATGATGATCATGGTAATGATTAAGGTAGAGATGATGATGGTAGGGTTGATGATGGTGGTGGTGGTGGCAATAAAGGTAATGATAGTAGGGTTAGTGGAGTTGATGATGGTGGCAATAGTACTGGTGTTGACAGTGACGATGGTGGTAGTGGCATTGATGCTAGTAGCCATTGCAACTAGGAAGACAGTATATTCTTCCTATGCACCAAGGCAGGAAATAAAAGCTGCCTTGTAAAATCTGCTCTGAAAGGACTCTGATGGGACTAGAGGTCTCACTGGCATCAAGGGGAGTAGAGCTGAGGGGCCGCATTGGGATCTCACAACCTGTGCTGTAAACAGCCCAGCCTTTCCTTCGTCTCCTGCTGCTTGTCGCCTTTCCCAGCTCTCCTCGCATACAGAGGGGCCCTGTAGTGAGACAGGTGGGGCGTGCAGCTCTGAGGAATAGTGGAAACTCCAAACACCTTGGAAAGATAAATAGGCTCATGCAGATGGTATAAAAGTCCTTTTTCTGAACTCACGTCAGGTAAACCTCAACTGACAGAAACATGTACAACCACACCAAGACACTCCTTCGGATGGATTACATTAGCTCCCAAATAAGTAAAGGGAGGGATAGGCATCAAATCCCTAGTGGATCCTAACCCTGCTGTTTCTACTACTTCAACCATTACCGAGTGCCCTCCAAGATCCTGTAGCTTGGCTGGCAACAGACTCTCCGGCCCAGAAATGAGAGTCTGGTTAAAGTTTCTCAGAGAATGAAAGCAGGCGATTCTCTCTAATTCTAGCCTCATGGCTGGGAATCGGGGCACAAAAGCAGCTGAGCTGGAAGGGAGGAACACCGGGGCACTCACTCCTTCACTTGGTCAACATGTTTCCATATTACTTATCTCTGTGTGTCATCACAACAAGCCTGTGACACTTTCAGTGCCCGTTTATTTTTGTTGCTACTTCATAACTAATTTTGCTACTGTTATGAATTGTGATCTAAATATCTTATATTTTCCAATGGTCTTAGGCGACCCTGCTAGTGGTTCTCAACCTGTGGGTTGCAACCCATAGGCTGAAAACCGCTGCTATAGAGCCTACGACCATAGGAAAACACAGATATTTACATTATGATTCATTAACAGTAGCAAAATTACAGTTATGAAGTAGCAATGAAAATAATTTTATGGTTGTGGGTCACCACAACATGAGGAACTGTTTTAAAGGGTCACGGCATTAGAAAGATTGAGAACCACTGCTCTAGGAGAAGGGGGGAAATGAGAAAATACAGTCCATAGATAAAATCATCTCTATCCTGAGATGGATCTGTTCATTCATTTATAACATAAACACTTCCTAGGCTTCCGTGGGCCAGGCACCAGTCTAGGCCTGGAGATCCAAGGTGAACCAGAGATGCTGTGTGGCAGAGAAGAAAGGCGCCCATCCCAGTCTCAGCCATGTCTCCGAGTCATGTGATCCTCAGTTCCAAGCTCACCAAGAAACCTAACTGCTATTTGGGTTCCATATAGGTCTGCCCTCAGGGAGAGAATGAGCGAGTCACATGGCTTTTCCACATTCTGACCAGATGCCTATTTCTTTTTAAAAATATATTTTTATTGATTTCAGAGAGGGAGAGGGGGAGAGAAATATCAATAAGAAACATTGATCAGCTGCCTCCTGCACGCCCCCTACTGGGGATTAAATTCGCAACATGGCATGTCCACTGACCTGGAATTCAACCATGAATAGGTCAACCCTCAACCGCTGGTCCCCACCGGCTGGGCTATTTCTTAATTAAAATTTATCAGCTGGCTCTCAGCCAGGAGAGCAAGCCCCGATCATATAGTAGACTTCAACTGCTGGCCGCAGACACAGTTACTTCTCACTACAAATCTAAGCATTTGCCTCCCGGTCATTTTTATCTCAGTTTTTACTTTTTCAAAGAATTCATTGTTAATCTGGGATGGAAAACAAGTCATTTATTGTAGACTAGAGAAGGGAGCTTCTAGGATGGTTATATTAGGCCCATGCCTGATGCTATTTTATTTCCCTAATTTTATCTTTCTTTTTTCACCTACTTTAAAAATTATCCTCCTGTTGGATGCTATGCTGTGAGCTGCTTTACATTATTTCCAAAGTGACTGCTAGGTTTCAACCCCTGATTTCTCCAGGCAACCGCTATGGAGTCTAGGGAATTAATTGTCCTTATGACCTGAGAGTAATGCCCACCTCACTGCCTGGCAAGAAAGAAATAAGATCATGCATAAAGCAATTAGTACCGTGAATGCACCCCATACATTTTAGTTGTCATTATCATAACAGCAATAGTTATTAGAGGAGGCTATAAATAAATACATATATGCATACCTGACAGCTCTGCCTGAGGTGGGGGAGGGGAGCGCAGCACAGAGGCAGGGAGTCTGTAGCAGAAAGTTCAGAGAGAATGAAAGCTTCTCCAGGTGAAAAGATGGGGACAGGCTGTTTGGGGAAGGAGAGCAGCGGGAACCCAGTCGCAGGGATAGGGAAGGGAAGTGTGGGCCATCTCAGGGAAGTGGGAGCAGGCCCATCTGGCAGGCCAGCAGGTGGAGGCCCGAAGGCTTCTCTGTCTCCACGGGTTCCAAGTCCAAGGTTAGTTCCTTCATCCCCTAGCTCTCAAACAGCGCTGTGGACCAGAATCATGGTGAGGCTTGTTTTCAAAATGCAGTCAGTCCCAAGCCCTGAACGCAGAGATATGGATTTATTAGATGCAGGGTGGCCTCAAGGAATGTGCCTTTTTAAAGAGTTCCCACAGTGGCCCTGGGCAGCAGTCCTCAGTGTTCATAGTTTCCCTGCTCCACACCATTCCCCGTCTTCCTGCTGCAGCCACACACATGCACACACATATACTTACATGCACACACATGTACACAAACACCACTCTCTCCCCCTCCCTCCTTACCTTCTTCCTCCTCTTTCTCTACCCTTCCTCCGTCCTCCCACCTTACCCCCAACTCTGTCTATGGGTCAAAGACGAGCCACAAATTTTCTGAAGGGCCTTTCCGATCTTGTCTCCATCCCTCAGTTCTTCTTGTCAGCCTATTCCTGCCAGGGAAATACAGACTTGGAACACCTACAGTGAACACAAGAGTTACTTTAATCCTATGCTCCTGCTATTGCAAGTACCTTGGCAGTTTCTCCATGTAATTCCTAAGGGGAGGTTAGAATTTGGAAGACCCAGAATGTGGTGGGGTGGTGGAATGTGGTGCCAGCAAAGAGATGCTCCCTCATAGAACCAAACCCATCTGACCCGTCTCCCTGTCTCCACAGAGAGTCATCTGCACGGCTGGCCTCAAGTGGCACCCTCAACCTGCTTTGATCCACTGTGTCAAAGGTTGTGAGGTGAGTCCCCAGACATGACCATACTGTTACCATTGTTACTGTGTTAATCATGGCTACCATTTACTGTATCTGCTAAATGTTGTAAATATCCCTTTAACCGGCCTCCTAGCCAGAAATCAGTAATCCCATTCTATGGCTGGTGGAATTGAGGCACAGACATATCAACAAATATACTCAGAAATAAGTTTACTGGGTAACAGAACCAGGATCCCGAGCTGGATTACTCTGCCTCCTAACCCTGCATTTAGCATAATAGTGCATTTCTGAGTGAGGGTGGCAGGGAGACTGTATTGATTTAGCATCTGTAATATGCTGGGATTTTACCAGCATGTTCCCATTTAACCTTCACAGAACCATGTGAGGCAGGTGTTTTCCATTCCTACTTTATGGTAAGCATCTTACAGGTCATGTCCTTCTGCCATATGCGTGTCACTCATTTGCTCTTCAACCCCTTAGAGCCAGCCACTGAGCTGAAATATGGCAAATGGATAACAGAACCCAGGATGCTCTCTGACCTTCAACTCAGAGTCACAGCCACACCCTGGGACTTGGCACCATGGAGCTCTGTCTCTGTGTATCAGGGACAAGCTTGGGGAGGGCAGAGTATTGGGGGTGTCACCTGTGCTCTCAGGGTGCTTTTTGTAAAACTAAAAGATGTGTCTGTGCGCCCCATGCTCTGTGGTTCTGCTCAGCTGGTGGTGAAGAGAGACCCCCAAATCTCATCCAGGTGGATGTCCAAATCTCTGTGATTCCCCAGAGCCTACTCAGGAAAAGACAGCTGGAAAGGACTGGACTGTGCTCTAGAAAACATTATATTCAATGAAATTCTTACAATGACAGAGCCAGAAATGCTCTTCTAGATGACCTAAACCTGACCTTTTAATCTAAAGATGGGGGAACGGAGATCTACACGGTGGGTGGTTGCGCTAAATTGTGATAGAATGCCCCACCTGGAAGGGTGCTTAGTGTGTCTCACCCTGTTTATTTCTTGTATAAACTGGACAGTGTGGGCTGGAGAGGGGATGGACTGGCCCAAGGTGGCACAGCATAACACACAGCCAGACATGAGCCTAGGGCTCCTGACTGCCAGGCGGATGCTCTATCTTCTCCAATAGGTCACCTCCTACTCCTGGACCATCCCCTGCCCTGTATCACAAGACAGTCCCTGCATTTTTGTCTATGTATTGGCTAGGGACCTCCTATGGCATCTTCTCAGGGCACCTGGCACTGGAGCTTTAAGAACCCCATTCTCCCAAGAGTCAGCAAGGAACAGCAACAACAAGGCCACAGCCATGTGGTTGTTGCTTCCTCCCATCTCCCTGGATCAGTCCAGCATTTCGGGCAAAGGGAGCTTGGGTTACCTGGGCACGCGTCCTGCTGAGTCGGCGGTCTGGGCCACCAGTGTGACAGCGGAATTTGATCCCTCATTTGACTCAGCACTGGGCCTGCGAGACCCTCACCTGTCAGGCTCCCAGCCCTGCCAATGATGCTTATCGCCCTTGCCCTGGCAGGTGCCCCTCCTCTCCTTCCTGAGCTTCACACCAATAGTTGGCCTCTTGTCTGGGACTGAAAAGGATGCTTAGAAGAGATAGAAAGTCTGGGTCTAGGGAGGGACCATCCACCTGGAAGATGTAGAGGTAGCTAAGATCCAGAAAGGATTTGAGACACTGCATCCCCAGTCCTGTACCCCAAGCTGTGTCCAAAGTGGTCATTCACTCACTCAGTCATCATAGGCCCAATGAGTCCCTATTATGTGCCCGACATGGCTCTTGGTTCTGAGAATAAAATGATCTCAGTCAAGTGAGAACAGTCACTGTGCTCCCCTGATTGGCTGGTGGAGTCCTCTTGCCCTCCATCTACCCGTGCATCCATTCAGCCATATGTGCTTCCATCGTCCATCATTTTACTAAGTAATAAACACTCAAGGAACAGTTATAAAGTTTTGCTCAAATTTCCAGGCATTTTTCTGGAAATAGGGGCAATACCAGTGGATGACATACACCCTTGTCCATGAGGAACTCACAGTATACTAAAGGAACAGACAGGAAACTGCAAGAGGGCAGAAGGTCTTGGGGGTATCAGGGAAGGCATTTTAGAGGGACCATATTGGAGCTAGGTCTTGAAGAACAAATTGCTTCATTGTTAGAAGTAGCAGCATGAGAAATAGCAGAAGTAGCAGATCTTTCTCTGGAAATTCTCCCTTCTCCATCCCTGATTAACTCCCACTCATGTCCCAATCTCTGCCAAAATGTCCTTTCCTCGGGGACACCTTCGCAAAGCTCTCTGATGGGGTCAACTCCCTGCACTCTACTGCAAAGGTCTCATGGACCTTTCTCCCATACTCCTCTCCAGGTTGACATTGGCCAGTTAGATGTGTGGTTACTTGGGCAGTTCACACTCAGTTTCCTAATATATTTGCATATATTTCATTATATTTTTAAATTAACTCCTACAAGTAAAAGTGGGGCAAGTGGACTCAATTTTGCTTACCATTTCTTAAAGTAAAATGAGCCCCTACTTTAGGAAGATGTAAGTGGGCTGCCTCTGCATTCCCCAGTATATAGGAGTGTGTCTCCCAGGGCAACCATACTTTAACTGGGAAAAACTTGGCTACATAAGACTCTTTATAAATGTAGAAGTGTTCATTTGTCCAAAGGGATGCTGGGATCTGAAGCCAGGAAGAGGTTTGGGAGAAGATGAGAGACGGTTAAATGATTACAGACCTAGGCCTGCCACCCGTTCCGCCTCCCCCCTTGCTTTAGGATGCTAACAAGGCACCTTTCCTTCCTGCCTCTCTCCTCCTATAGCCCTTCATGGGAGACAATTACTGTGATGCCATCAACAACAGAGCCTTCTGTAACTACGATGGTGGGGACTGCTGCACGTCCACGGTGAAGACCAAAAAGGTAGGCAGTACCCTCCTCCCCGGCAGCCCAGCTTACTAGGCCAGGATGCCCCCTACCTGTTGGACAACCCATGGTTCTGGTAGTGCCAGTGCCTGCCTGCTAGCTATATTGTGTTGTGTTGTATCATACTGTCTTGTGCTTTTCATTCTTTTAGCCAATAGTGGAGCTAATGTCATGAGCTTGGGCCCTGAGCAAGGTTTGGAGGCTCAGGGACGATTTTTGCAGATGTGGTCCCTTGCCCTGAAATAGCCAGTGACAGTGTAGTACATAGCTTTTAAAGGGAAGGACAGAGTACTGCGCAGCCTCACGTAAGAGGTAGAGAAGCCTCTGCAGGAGGCTCGGCATTCAATGTTGCCTTTTGAGGGGTGAGGGGAAGAAGTGGGGATGGCGACCAGGGAAACGGAGTCAGAGACAGAGACTGCCATGAAAAGTCCTGCAGAGAACATGTCTTTCTATGGTGATAGCTAAGGTCAAGGGGAAGAGAGAAGACGGGACATTCTCAACAAGGTCATGGCCCTTGAGCATCATAATTTCTCTTGTTGTTCACACCAATACAATGAGTCTTGGTTGTGATTCTCTTCTTTGTGCATCAGGAGTGATTCAAGTGTTTATAGTAAAACTGAAACATTGGGCTGAGGGGCATATCAATCACTGACAGAGGGTGGAAATGCCCACCTTCTTCCTGGCCAGAACTGGGACCAGAGTTCGGGTCTAGCCAAGAGCTGGGAGAATGGTGGTCGACCTGGGCCACAGAGTTGAGAATTATTTGTGGGGTCATTGAGAGAATGGGAAACAATCTCTGTTTTTATACTCAGCTGAAAAATCACCTGATAGCAGATGTCATTTAATCTACTCCCTCTTTTTTCCTTTTCCACGCATGTTATACATCAATTTTGGCTTTTTGTGTGTTAAAAAGGCTCCCTTCTTCCACTTTAAACTGTCCTTCCTGTTAGCCAAGGCTACGGAATGCCGGTGGCCAGGCTTCCTTGCTGCAGGGAGATGCCATTTCAGTGTGCATGTCTGGAACCAGCGCGGCCTGGGCCCTGCGCACCCAGCAGGCACAGCGCCTCCCTGGCGAAAGCTCACGGCCTGTGAAGGCCAGGCGACATGAGGTAGTGAGGAACATGACATGCATTTAATCACCTTGTGGGAGAGTCAGTAAGGAGAGGTACAGGGTCTCACGGAGAACAGGGTGCCTATCAGCATCTCCCTGAGGAGGTGACGTTTGTGTTGAGACCTGGACTGGGCATGTCCAGCTGAGGGTGAGCAGGTGGGGGCAGGGTGGACAGGCTGTGAGAATTGTGTGTGGCATGTGGAGGCCTCTCACTGTGCACATGGCGAGCCTTACTGATCAGCTGTTAGGAAGAGTTGGGGGCTTTCTGCACATGCGAGATTCCTGGAGGTCTTTCTTAAAGTCATTCTTCTTCTCTCCGTTTGACTTCTACATAAACTCTAACTCAGTGAAAACTTTCTATTTTCTCTTGTAAATACCCATCTACTCCCTGCAATAACCTGGCTTCCAGAGATGAGAGGTGGAGAAAATATATCAGAAGATAAAGTACCCTTAAGTGAGCTGCCAGATATGCCAGACACGCTCAAGGCACTTGTCCTCCATCACCTTCTTTAACCCTCAGCTCAGCCCGGCAGGCTGCTATTCGCCCCGTCGCACAGGTGAGCCAGTTTTGGCTCCGAGGACCTGCGGGACTCGCTTGAGTTCACTTGGCCGGGAGCGCCGAGGCTCCCATTCCAGCCCAGTTCTGTCTGACTCACAAGCCCGACTTTCTCCCGCACGGGCTGAGTCCCCAAAGAGGAAAGCAGGTGGGGATGGGGCCGTGTCCTCAGAGCACCCAGGCATGACCTTCTCAGTTCCGGTGGCAGACAGTTCCCTGTCAATGCCGACTGCCCTGGAACCTTGGGTGTGGGACCCTCCCCTTGGCAAGGTGGAAACTGCTAAGACAGGGTGGGGAGCAGCGGAGGCTCCCAGCCTTGCCAATCATCCCTGACGCCCCAGACAGGAGTTTCCCTGAGTGGAAAAATGTCCTGGTTTCTGTCTCCAGTTTCCACAGCAGGAAACCTCTGCGAGCAGGGGAGGGGCCAGATTCCTTCCTCTCTTCCCCTCCCCACCTTTACCTGGTGGTCCCACCTGAACTCTTGGCCCCGGACACATATCAGGGGACATTCCCTGACCACGCGCACCCAGACTGGCACGACTTTCCAAGTACAGCAATGCCATTAATTGAGCACACGTGTGTGTTTGGCCAAGGGGTAGAATCTCAGTGCATACCACCATCCTCAGACCCCAGGACCACTCCATCACATAGACAGTTGAGGCTCAGAGAGGTGGGATCATCTGTACGAGGTGACAAACTTGTTAGGATTTCGCCTTTCCCGACTACAAACAAATAATGTAGCTGCTATTTATCGAGAGCTTGCCATTTGCCAAGCATGGTGCTAACTGCTTTCACATGTGTCATTTCATTTCGTCGGTACAGTGGCCCGTTGTAGGTGTTGTTTTTGTGTCCTCGTTTCACAGATAATGCAGCTCGGGCTTAGGAGGGTTAAGGCCACGCAGCCAGGAAGTGGTAGAGCTGAGATGCGACCCCAGTGACTCCTCGCCACACAGCCCTGCCCCTGCACCCAGTCTGGACCTCTCCCTGCTCTGGGCTTGCGCTTGCCCTTCCCCTGGTGGGTGGGCTTCTCACTTCTCAGTCCTCCTGGACTGAGTCCAGGGTATGAACTTTGGGCTCAGGGTTCAGTGCTCAGCACCTTCTCCCAGACTTCCTTCTCGCCAACTCTCCACCTAACCCTCTCCCTGGTCCCCAGAGCTGGGGCCTCCCAGTCACTTGGCCCAGAAGGATGTCTGTCTGCTCCCTCCATCCTTCCTCCCTTGTTTGTCCCTGCAGACACCAGCTGTTTCCCACATCTGCCTTGTGTGACCTGGGCCCGGCTGACAGACAAGAGCAAGACAGTGCAGGAAACTCAGTCTGACAGGGGTGACCAGTTTCTCACCCAGACACCTGTCTGCAGCTCGAGGCAGACAGGAAGGGGCGGGACTCAGCTTCCCAGCGTGTCAGTGTATTATTTTCCTAGTGGAGCCTAAAGTCTCCAATACAGAGCAGATTTCCAGAGCGGTTGCTTCAGCAGTTTCCCTTCACACCAGCAGCAAAAGTATTCCTCTATAATTGCAGTCATTCTAAGGAATCATACGTGGAGACGTAACAGAGGAGGGAAATCACCTTAATGTGTCAGGCGCACCCAGGCTGCCTAAGGTGTGGTGGCCTGGGACCGCATCCTGGTCACATTTCTGGCAACTGTGAGACTGATTGTAGAAGATGTCTGGGAAGGGGGGTGCAGTCCCAGGCTGCCACTTACCTCTGTGCCCTTGGGCAGGCTGGTTCACCCCAGCTTTTTATTTCTTTCTATTTGGATTAGATTCATATTTCAGTATACTCGGCATGGCCTCCTGCATGGGATGGTCATTGAGCAAGAACTTTAAGGTTACCAGAGAGTGGAAAGTTGTTAATTCTAGAAACGTGTCTTTGCACAGGATGGCATGCTGAGCTGATGACATTACATGTAGGCTTCCAGATATATTTGCCAAATCTAAGTGAAGAAAAAATGCTATACTGTGATAGGGCCTGTGGTCTAAGGAGGCTAGTGATTCTATAAAACATGGGAAGACCATCATGGCCATTAGGTAGAAAGCAGTTTTCTTAGCAGAGGGGCCAAGGTAAAGGTTTGGACATTGGGTGTTAGAGCCAGGGATATACATCAAGGGCCTTTACATCTTGGCTTAGCAACCAGAACAATCCTTTAAAGTAAGTCAGACGGTGCCACCCTTCTGTGCCAAGCCCTGCAGTGTCTTCCCATTTTATTCCGAGTAAAACCAGTTCTCCCAATGGCCTTGAATGCCCACCCCCATTACCTCTCTGACCTCACCCTCCACTACCAGTGCCCCCTTCACTCGACCCCAGCCCTCTGGACTCCTTAACAGGCCAGGCATTCTCCTGCCTTGTGGTTGGCATGGTTGTTTCTCTGGCTGAGAACCTTCTTCTCCACTCCTCCTCATGACTCCCACTCACCTCCTGCAGGGATTTCTGCCTGAGAACCATGTTCTCCAGGAGCCCCACCCTGGCCACAAACCTTCTATCCCCCTGGCTTCCACTCCTCCTTCCTTCTGTGACACTTCGCACATCGGCACATACTACAAAACATACGCATTACTGATTGTCTGCTAACCCCTGCCCTTCTTGCTACTAGAAGGAAAACTCCAGGAGGGCAAGAGCATGCATTGGATTTGATTCTGACGAACCCCAGGTTCTGATGCTGTGTGATAACACTGTGGTGGACATGAGCAAGATGGACTGGGTTCAGCCACACTGAGCTCGCCCCTTGTGGACTGGGAGTGGGCACTGAGAGTACAGTCTCTGCTCACGGAGACACCGCAGGTGAGGGGAATCAGTAAGCGTCCAGAGAGGGCAGCATCAGAGCAGACAGGAAAGGTGTAGGAGGTCTTCCCCTGGTCAGAAAAGTAGGATGATGACCAGACACAAGGATGAGAGAGAAGGGGGATTCTGGGCATGGGCACGGTCTGTGCAAAGACCCAGACGTAGGGGAGAACACTGAGGGAAGTATGG
This sequence comes from Lasiurus cinereus, assembly GCA_011751065.1. Lineage (NCBI taxonomy): Eukaryota > Metazoa > Chordata > Mammalia > Chiroptera > Vespertilionidae > Lasiurus > Lasiurus cinereus. The sequence continues at coordinate 4,733,804 of JAAGEH010000124.1, read as the reverse complement.
TTCCCTGCATGTGGTGGGAGCACAGGGCAAGCAGGAAATGGGCAAGACATGAGCCTAGAGGATGAGAAAGACTGATAGAGGCCAAGACAGGGAATTCGAGTTTTATCCAGAGAGCCGTGGGGGTAGTCAATGATTTTAAGCACTGAACCAGTCTAGAAGGTTCTAGAAGACTTCCTGGAAGAGGTGACAGATGTGCCTAGCTTGAAAGGTTTGTAAGGATAATAGGCAGCAATTTGCTAAGCAGATTAGACTAATCACCCCTGTCCAAAAACCATTGGCTTCTGGAATGCTATGTTTCTTCATGTAGGGTATAGGTCTGACTTTTTCATCTGATGAATTAGATACTCATTTTAGCCTTTCCATCCTGAAAAGCTAGTATCGTCATAACTATTGTCAATACCATCATCACCACATCATCAACATTACCACCAATACTGAGATCACCATCATCATTGAGTATATAGTACATGCCACGCACTATGCTAAATGCTTTACCTAAATTTTATACTTTATCCAAAATACTTCCATGTAGCAGGACTGCTATGACCTCCATTTTACAGACAGAGACACTGGAGCCCCCAGAGGAGAGGGGAAGTTGCTTGTTTGATGACATACACTCAGAGGGTGAGAAATCAAGCCCCTGTTTCGTTTGGATCTAGGCTGGTGCTTTTCTCTGCTTTACCACACTTTCCCTCCATTCTGTTCTCCATTATTCACACTGACACCAAACTCTGTATTCACGGACTGTTCCATGCCCTCCGCCAGGCACGGATCCATGCTACTACCCCAAGGAGCTTGCAGGGGAGTCCTCAGACTCACCATCTCCCCCAAGTCTCTTAGGTCTCCTTAAATCTTTCCATCAACACTATGAATGCCCTGATACCCAGAGCGGCCACGTGACCTGCCCAAGTCCCACAGTGGGCGGTAGAAAGACAGGGCTGGCTGACCTTCAGTCCCGGGCGCTTCTCGCTCCTCTGACTGCACTCTCTCCGCTGGGGACCTCCCTGCGGAGGCTGAGTCCAAATCCAGCCCCTGCCTGTCTCCCGGCTCGGAGGGAGACCTGCGGCCAGGGCCTGTGTCACTCCTGCTCGGCCTGCATTCCTGAGCCACGAACACAGGTAGTGGAGGAGTCAGCCCAGGCAGCGTGCCCAGAGGGAGGAAGGAGGAATCCTGGTCCTTAGTCGTTGACCTGGGCTTGCTGACAGAATGCCAGAGTGGGTGGCCGAGCATTGCGGGGTGGCCTGGCCACACGGCACTAGGTATCTCAGCTGGAACTGGCCACTGCCAGGCTTGTGCTGTGGGTGGCTTTCTTGGGAAGCTGCTGGGGGGAGAAGATGGCAGCTACTGGGGAGGCAGGGGCCTGGGTTTCTGCTGAGCGCTGACTTTGTCAGGATAAGACTCAGGATGCCCAGTTTCTTTCTCTGTGAAAAGGGGACCCTGGCTCCCCCTCTGCCTGCCATTTGGGGGACAGGAGGGAGGAATGGTAGCAAACAGGGATGCAGAACCCAGGCTTCCTGCCAGCCAGTGACCCACCTCTTGCCTCTCAGTTTCCTCCGTGCTGTGGACAGGGTGCTCAGAACGGCTGCCTCAGGAGGGCTGTTGGGAAGGGTGAGTGCCATAGTGCACATGGTGTTGACTGAGGGCCGGCATGTAAGGGAGAAGGGGCTATTGTCTATCCGGCAAAGTGGTCATCGGCTGACCACGTGGTGAGGCAGGCACCTCGCCCTGACTCCCTCGCTGAAAACTCAGTGTTGAGTGGGTTTGGAATCCTGCATCACCTACTGATGGGCAGGCTGTGAAGCCCAGGGCGGGTGTGTTTCGTTGTGAGCATCCTGAGGCTCCTGTTTTCTCATCTGCAGGATGGGCAGCTAACAGCAGCAGCCTCGTGAGGTGGTGCCATGCTAGCACGTGGCAGTCATCTGCAAGTGGAAGGCCCTCAGGAAACGCTAACATGCATGTGTGTGCCCATGCACGTGTGTGTGTGTGTAAAGTGGTGTTCACTGCTGTGAACCTGTACAAATGTGAGTGCATGTATGTGCATGTGCTTGCATGCATGTGTGTGAAGTGTTCACTGCTGTGGACCTGCACACATGGGCTTCCCCAGTCTCATCCAGGTCAGGCCCAGGAGCACCTGGCGGGTGGAGGACTGGCCGCCGCCTCCCTTCTCTTCCCGGGTGTAGGCCCTTGACCAGGAGGGTGCCTGTGCAGAGAGGAGAGCTCAGGACAGGCAGTTCCCACAGAGGCGAGCGCAGGGCAGGAGGAGGGGACAGGCACTGGGCATCTGTCCTGGGCACCTGCGAGCTGGTTTAGAGGCAACATTATTTCATTACCCTTCCCAGAATCCTGCGAGGTATTTATGAAGATCCTCACCTTACAGATGGGGTGGGGGGAGGTGGTGAGTCCACAGGATGCCAAAGACTTGCCAAAGCCACACGGTGCCCACCCCAGGCTGGGCTTGTCTGCTTCTGAACTGCTTGGAGGGCTCAGGAAATGCAGCTGCAGTTCAGCATGCGATGGAGACGAGGAGCCTGTCTGCACACCTGCCCTGAGAGCAAGCTTTCTAGACTCGGCTGTGTTCTGTGTGGGGTTCCTTCCTTCGGCGCCAGACACAGTTTTTGGTAAAATGCTGAAATGGCCTGGGCTGCCCCGGGAAGAGAGAGACTGGTCACTCACCCCCACAGAGCCAGGTTGATCAGACCAGCCTGAGAAACCAACTGGAGGCAGGGTCCTGGCAGCTGGTGGCCGGGGAGAAGCTGGTAGAACTGGGGATGGCAGGAAGGAGAGCACGCAAGGAGCATGTGCAGAATGTGCATCTCTAGGTACTTTCTGCCCAGGGGTTACCTTCTGACTTTCTCAGACTGAGGACTTTGAGAGAGACAGAAAGGTACAAACCATTAAAATCCAATCTTAACTAATGTAAGCTAGGGAAACCGAAGCTCAGGGAAGGGAAGGGACTGTGCCACGTCACCCAGCAAGCGAGGGCAAGAGCAGAGGCTGCCTGGATATTCATCCGGGCACCCATCTGTCCCTCCAGCCCTGGGTTCACCTGATCTCTGTATAGAAAGACTCAGTTCAAATCAGACATGGTCCCCGACTTGACTGAGCTTCAGTACAAGGAGCAGGGGGACAGGGTGCTGGCAGATGGGAGGCAGGTGAGGGTGCCATTGGCCAGGCCAGTGAGCGAGGAGATGAGGCCTGCAGAGTGGGTGAGAGCCGGGTGGAGAACTATTAATGGCTAAAGACTTAGAAGCGGGAAAGCACTCTGAGTATTTGAGGAACCAGTCCACAAATAAACAAGCCACAGGGAGGATGGGAAGAAGGGCACCCGGTGAGGTCTAAGAAGCGCGTGGAGAGCGGGGCCTGCAAGGCCTTGACCTCATGGTAAGGATTTTAGAGTCTTACTTGAAGAGACAGTATCTATTGAGTTTCTGCTTGTGTGAGGTGAGGCAGGATGCAGGAGAGAGAAATCAGACTGATGGGAAAGAGTTACGGTGAGAATTGTGCAGGAGATATTAGAGGTAACTGGATCATTGTAATGTTAGGATGTGGTCAAGGGCAGCAGAAGGGGACAGATAAAGGGATGGGTGAGTCGAGGACAACGAGGCTGCCCAAGTCTGGAAGGCAGGAGATGGGGACAATAGGCAGGAAAGGTGTCACAGACGGTGAAATTTGAGCTGGTGGGGAATCTGAGTCAGCACATGTGTATTTAGCATTGAGCATCTTCCCAGTGTTAGGCCATGTGCTGGGGCGTTTGCATATTTCTACTTGTTTGATCCTCACCACCAGGTGAAATGTGATGCTTTTTTCATCGCACTCTTATAGATGTAGAAACGCAGGGTATGGAGTGAAGAGATTTTCCCCAAATTGCTCAGCAAGAATGGGGTGGCGAGGATGCCCACCCACGCCTCTTAGCTCCCACGATGGAATTCTCCCCACTCACCGTCCGTTAGACTTGGACTTGGCTCTGCCTCAGTTTTGCCACTCGGACTAGAGGGTTTTCTCCATGTCTTTTCTAATTCTAACACTCTGTGTTTCCCCTGGAGGTGAAGAGGTTATGGGGAAATATTCTAGATGGGAAGGCACAGCCTCCATAAGGGCCTGGAGTTGGGAAGAAAAGGGGCTAAGCAGGGAACAGCGGGGAGTTGTGAGCAGAAAGACCCTGCACGGAAGAGGCAGCTGTGAGAAGGCTCCCCCAGCACCGAGCACCTGTGGGGTCCAGGTGAATAGGGAAACAGGTGTTCTGGCTGAGGGTGCGGAGGAGGAGTCAGAGGAGAAGTAGGACATACACTCATTCTGTGGATTAGGCCTGGGAACAAGAATGAAAGGGACTGGCATGGCTCCTGACTCACCGAGTGAGAGAGGAGGAAAGCCATACATGTGCATAAATAGGTGTATGGTGGGACTCCGAGCATATGTCAAGACTGTGTGATAGGAGGTTCTTGTCACTTACTTCACTCATCCCTCACCACAGCCTCAGGGACACTGTGCTTTCACTGCTCCCATTGAAGATGCAGAGAAATTGTCACATGCCCCAGGTCACCCTGTTAGATGACAGATCTGGGGGACTGATACCCCAATCTTTCTGCTCATCCCTACATTTGGACATGGAGAGAGGTTTGGAGAAAGGGAGGGAGGATGCGCCAAGAGGCAGAGAGAGGAGAGTTAGCTACCCAGAGTGAGTCCACAACGTAAAGAGTCAGAGCTCTCTGAGGCACTTGGAGACCCTGCCCAGGCAGGAGGCAAATGAGGTCACTGAATCCATCTGCGCAGATGGGGACCCTCTGGGGAACGTGTGATGTGACTGTCATGATGTAACGAGGTGAAATCTGCTTGGCTCGCGCTAGCCCAGCTTGGGCTCAGGCAGGGGCTGCACGGTGCTCTTAGGGAAGACAGATCGGCCGCCTGGGGAAGACGTTCGCTTGGCTGCGCTGCCTCTGTTTCTAGAAAGGAAGGCGCCCAAGGTCACAGAGCTCGAGAGGAGATGGAGTGGGAACTGGCACTAGGGCTTCTCTGTTTTTTTTTTTCCCAAATCATTATTTCTTATTTTTCCCAGGTTTTGTAATATCTACAGATAGCCAATCATTGTATGCCTCTCACTTTTCTTTTGCTAAAATCTGTTCTCTAACTCCTTCAACCAAATGTTATGCCGAATCTCTGTGGGAAATGTCCCAGCAGGATCTCAGGTGCCCTAGCTCCGGGCTTGCTGAGAGGAGCTGTTGTGGCTTGCAACCTTGTCTCCCAAAATGAAAGTGCCCGATCCGTGCAGAGCTGAGTTTTCTCAAAAGACACTCAGGTCCTTTATCTCGCCGACCACCTGGACAGTCCTACCAGATACTCCACTGCACGCTCTGAACGGCCCTGGGCGAGTGCAGCGCACTGCTTCAGCCACGCGTTCCTTCAGCCCAAGAGCCGCGGTGCGAGTCAGTCTCATAGCCCGCCTGTAGCTAAGCGCCTGGGGGTGTGAGGTGGATCGTCCGGTGGAAAGACAAGATTTGCCACTTCCTACTTTGGTGGGATGCCTGCCTGTTTCTCCACCTGTGAAATGATGACTTGCGTTCCTGTCTTACAGAGTTGTCAAAGGGTTCAGTGTTTCCGTATCTGCAAAGTATCTCACACATTGCCTGACCCATGGTAAATGCCACCGAAAAGGAAAGCTGCTAGGATAACGACCCGGGTGATTTCGGTACAAGCTAGCATAGGGGCTAGCAGGGAGCAAAGTCAAGGCTCGAACTTGAATCTGCTGTCCCCCAACCTGCCTCTCTAAAAAGTATTCTTTGAGACCCAAACACCTGGTTCACCTCCTCTTTCTTTCTCTCCACAGGTCACCCCCTTCCCCATGTCCTGTGACCTACAAGGTGACTGTGCTTGCCGGGACCCCCAGGCCCGAGAACACAGCCGGAAAGACCTCCGGGGATACAGCCACGGCTAAGCAAGGACAAGGAGTTCAGAATTCCCAGCGCCAGGACCCGCATCCCTTTGGTATTGATTTCACAGTCAGCTGCTCCACGGAATGGCCTCTCCACACCAGGGATCCTTAGCATCCAACCGGTCTGCCTTTAATTTCACCCAGGAAGGACTCACAGTGGGGGCGCATGAAGCAAGTCTCACCATGTTGAGTAATGGCATGGAATCCCACCCCCCAGTCTTAGACGGATCACATGCACAGCATGCAGTCCCAGAGCCTCCTAAAACTCTAACCATTTGTCACACAACCGCAGCGAGAAACATGCTCTGTGCCCAGGAGTGTGCACATCTGTGGTTAGTACACATGCATGCATACACACACCCATACAAACATCTGTGTGAGGGCAGTTTTGGAGACTGAGCAGAGAGAGACTGGAACAAAGTCAGTCTTTCCTTTCCCAAGCTCCCAGCCAACGCTGTCCTTGGGAGGAAGTTGCAGAAACTGCTAAGACCGAGTATTGAGATGCCAAGATAGGTCACACCCTGAGGCTTGGGAGGTGTAGGACGTGTGCAATGGCACAGTCAGTCCTCTGGGATCGGAAGTGAAAAGGTCTCTGATCGCCTACCTTCTAGGAAAGTAGGGCCCAGGGAGAAGTAAAGAATCCAAAGTGTACGAAGCCCCCCGATTGTTCCCGCTGCCATGGGGGATTTACCCCAACTCCAGGGTTTAAGGCCAAGCTGGCAATGGCTTGAGGTTGCAATGCCAAGGTATTATAAGAGCCGCCCGCTTGAGGCATGAGGCCATGCTATCCCTCCGGGACCCACCCATTCCCCGAATCTTGCCTTGGGACCACATTTGCTGCTACTTTTCCTGCTGCTCTATCCTATACATTGAGAACCCAAGATGGTAGGACTAGGTTAGGAAAAACCCCACACAACCAAACAGTCTGCCTTAACGTGACCCACATTCCCCCCCCAGCTCCTCACTCCCTCATCCCCCAGCAAGAGAAACTCTTCCTTGGCCCCCATGGAGGGAAGCGCGGGCCTCTGGGGGTGGGCTTCTCACCCTGGAAGGGAGTGGGCACCCTTGGCGAGCGTCCAGCATGTCTAAGCCAGTGTTAGTTTAATCATCAAGCGGAACAGTGTTACGTTTCTGCGAAGCTGGCGCCAGCCGGGGACTGTTAGGGTTGTAGGGACTCCTGAGTTACCCTCCTCCACTGAGCCTGCCTGCCTGTCCAGGCTACAGAGGACCTCGAGGTGCCCCTGAGCAGCCAGCCTGGAACAGAGAATCATCTTGGATGCGGTCAGTCTCGACTGTGTTCCAGGGGCCATCAGAGGGAAGTCCAGGCATGCTAGCCTCAGTCCCCAGCAACCCCAAGTGGTCATGATGTTTCCCGGTCTTCCTCTGCCAGTGCGCCCGTCGTCACCTGGGGGTGGGCAACCCTTCCGTCTCCCACATCCCACCCAAAAGTGCGGGGTCAGTCAGACGCCCTTGGGAGCCTCCCCTCTTTGCCTCCTTTCAGCCAGTTTCCATCCACTCCCTGTGAGGAATATGGAAAGAGAGAAATAGAGAAAAAGATGGAGAGAATGGTGAAGTTTGGCATAACTTCTAACACCTGGAACTGAAAAAGTGAGGCGAGGGGAAGGTCTAAGTTACACCTCGCCCGTAAAGATTGCTATATGTCAAGTCCTCTCCAGTTTAGAGCAGACAGCCCACAAAAACAGTCTAGCACGGGCGTGGAACACGTCAGGCAGGCGTGTTAGTTACAGCGCTTTCTGCCCTGGGGACCAGAACTTCAGAAAGTCCTTATCGATCACTCCCGACAGCAACTGCCTGCCGATCCAGGACGCTTGAAAAGACACTTACTGGCCATCATCTGTGGTCTGTGATATTAAAAAAAAAAAAATCTATCAAGGTGCTCTTTGCACAGGTGCCCACAAATAAGGATGCAGCGCTTAGAGACTGTGTGTGGCTCGCACTACATTACCACCTCTGAGACGGAGTTCCAGAGTGGACAGGCTGCCACCACATGGTTAAGGCCAGGCTCAAATCCTTTATGTTTCTTCCTCACAGACTCCTATTTTCCTTCAGGACCTGTTTTTTCCTATAATTACCGGGGCCAGTCGTTAGCAAAGTAGTAATTATAACAGAAGACTTCATCCTGTTCTGTACCCCTCTCCAGTGTCTTAAGAGCTCTTCCCAACTGTCCAGGCCCCCCTCTTGCTCTTGTGTTAACACCCGTGTGGTATTAGGTCAAAGATACGCATAAGAAAAATAACTTCCGTAGCCCTCCCCATTGCTTTATGACACCAGTACGTGACGCACACAGCCTTGGAGACCCCGGCACAACCTGACAAATGGACTCTCATCCTCTCGCTCTCCCCCTTGTCCGTCCCACCTTCTCCAGCCGAGCAGTTCCCTGAGGGCTGCCTTCTGTCTCCTGAAGGAGCGGAGCCCTCTGAGCAAACTTCCACCTGGTCTCCTTACCGTCATTCAAACCTGCCACTCGCAGACTCCCTTTGCTAAGGCCATTGGGCGAGAGAGGCCTCTGAATTGGTGGCCGACCTCGTACCCACATGGGAGGTGTAACCAGTAGGCCCTCCTCCCACCTTAGTGGACGTGCGTCTGCTCTGTTCATGCAGTGCACTGACACCCCGTCTCATCTTCCCATCATCTGTTTAGGAAAAGGGAGTACTCCCAGGAGGAACCCCTGTTGTCAGTCAGCACTGGGGGTCCTGCATCTGCAGAAGGATGAGCCTGTTAGCAGCAAGAAAGGAGAGATGAGGTAGACACCCCTCCAAGCCTTCTCTTGGGAAGCCTTTTTAAGCCACAACCCTACCTGCCTGCCTGCCCAGAGGCCTCACATTATGCCCACCCCCAATTCAGTGCCAACCACCTCTTAGAGAAAGATGGTCCTTAAGAAGTCTGTTTCGGTGGCTGATAGGGTGTGACAGGAGAGACCAGTCTCATAAAGAGTAGGGCTTTGAGGATGGATGTGTCGGCTGCAGCTCCTGGCTGCGGAGGTTGAGTCGCTGCCTAGACAGTGCTCTTGGTCTGGGTCCCACCTGGCCAAGACGGAAAGGCTGTTTGTTGAGAATAATTCTTCGAGACAGATTTCAGCTACCTCCCTTCCAGGTTTGCGTTACCTTGGTTGCAACTGTCCATTTGTTATGGGTCTTAACCTGTGTTAGAGAGAAGGAAGGAGAGGAAGGAGGGAAGGAAGAAAGGAAACTATCTTTCCCAGTGATCAGTTTTTGAGGTTTTGGGTGGTGTGTTGTTGTTTTTCTGGAACTACAAGTGCAGAGTTAAATAGAAAATATTGAGGGTGACCAAACTGTACAGATAGAAGTTAACAGATGAGGTTAAAAGGAGATAGATACATGTGCATGATTAAAAATAAGATTTTTAAAAAAATAATTTCTGTGCTTCCTAAAGAAAATGGTTATTCTACAGACTGAGTAGGTAGGCACAAGCATAAAGACTTCCCTGCAGGAGACAGAGTGGGATGCACACTGCTGCTGTTTCTGTGCGTTGTGCTCGGTCTAAGAAGTCAGGCGACTGCCCCCTTGACGTGGATAGTTGTTTGGGAGGCGATGTGTCTCTCTGGTGGCAATGTGTGTGTGTGTGTGTGTGTGTGTGTGTGTGTGTGTGTGTGTGTAGGGAGTGAGAGGGCTGGCAGTTGGTTTTACCAAATATGAAGGGACATAGTGTTGTGCTCCGCCATAAGATAACATGTGTGTCCCTACCGGTAGATCGGGCTTTCTGCACTTAGAACCACACTGCCCAGTCCACCGGCTAAATGCTACAACCCAGACCAACAGGCGATCCCAACGGTTTCTGAGAAACAAAACCAAACCACCCAGCAAACAACACATGTGAACGCTAAATAGCACATGAAACGAGAGCCTGTCCTTTTTCAGCCCATTCATATTTTGCCAAATTCCGATCCACTGTTGGATCCACTAAGGAAAAGTTGAAGAGCCGCACAGGAATTACGTCCCTAGAAAAGAACCTAGACATCCTGACTGCAGGCAGCAAGCAGTGTGCTTAGTGATCTTGAACAAGTCATCAGTTCGCCTCTCCATTTGCCTCCGTTTCTCCAGCTGCAAAATGGGGACACTACTACTTAACCTACCTCACCATGGGAGGCTGGGGATTGGGAGGCCCCGAGTTCTACTCAGGCCGTAGGGAGCTGAGAGCCACGGCTACACACACAACCCATGGGCTCCCTCCAGAGAGGTGGGGGCCCAAGGGCCTTTTAGGGACGGCAGTGAGTGGGCGCTTGATACTCCAGGGGATACAGCCAGAGTCTGTGTTAGGAGAGGCTTGTGTTAGGGAATGTTTCATCCTGAGGAAAATTGGACTTTCCCCGCTTATCCTGGCCTTGACGAGTTCTATCATTTGATTTGAAGCCAATTACTTCCTGCAAAGTAAAAGCCAGTGTACTGCTTCCTCTTCCGCACTCCCAGGCCATTTCCTGCTCCAGAGAGGAAGGGCCCTCACGGCTTTCTTCCCGAGTGTTTGGTCAGGAGATCTGGCTTTCTGAGTGCAAACCCCTCGGGCTTCTTAAACTAGACACCAGCAGTCGGCGAGGAGTACTTTGAACAATTACTGAGTTGCTTTTTGGGGTCTCTATAATCAGTAACCTGTCTGCAGATACCTATCTATATAAAGATATTATATATAAATATAAATTTACATATATATGCACATGTATATATAGTTGTACATATATGTGTGTATATATATACTTAAATGTAATATTTACAAAATAAAACTGTGATCTCGTCTAGAGAAAATGTATTCATATTGCAAACTGCTCTTCCATATTTAAGTACCATATTATACCTTTTTATTATTGTTATAATTATTATGGGTATTTCTAATTATGATGATGTTGCAAAAATCTGTTTGGCACCTTCTGGCAACTACCAAAAAAATAATTATCCATTGAAGTGCTTAAAAAATCTATTCTCATGAGAATTCTACTGGCCTACTATGAAAAAGGACAAAAAAAAATCTAAACACCGGAACCAAAACACGATTCCAATCCTTTTTCTGTACCTCACGTGCATAAATTTGCTGCTCCTATTTTGGGTTTTATTTTTTTTTCCTTTTCATGTGTTTTTATGGATCTAAGTTAAGTCTTTTAGCAATATATAAAAATGTAAATAGTAAACTTTATTTATTAAGAATGTCATCTTTTTTAATTTATATTTACACAATTGTTCATCTAATTTATTTTTTCTATACGGTTTTAAATACTCAGACATATTTTGCTGTTCATGGTATTTTTATCCTGTTCTCTTGGATTTGTTTTTCCATACTGTTTTCTCTGGTCTCAAATACAGGTTGGATCTCACAAAAAAACTAATGTCAAAGACATAAATATTTTGCCACTGTTGATTACTATACTTTAAAGTTCTATATTATGAAAATATATAATAGCTTGTATGCTTCAGTTTGGAGTGGTGTGTGTTTTGTCTGCTGCGGAAACCTAATGGGCTCTCATATATTCTCACTGATACGGCGGAAACCCCGGGCTTGGCAGGAAACCAGCGGCGCCATGAATCTAGGACACACCCACCTGCACAAACAGTTCCGGGAGAGCATCTCCATTTTGCATACGCAAACACGAACACCATTCTCATGTCTTACAGGAAAGTCCAGTTTTCAGGGACTAAACATGTCACCTCCAGCCATACCTGCCCTTGGCATGCCCTCTTCTACAATATATGCCAGCACGTTCGGTCTTATTTTGTTCCTGTGGCACAAAACACACAGTCATCCCGTTCATACCATAGACCTGCAGCCCACACCGACAGTTTGCTGTTTCCAAGCTGCCTATGGGATCTCTCTCTCTCTTAAATCTTGTCACAAGCTTAGTAGCTGTGTGATCTTTGCATAGTTCTTCAGGGGTTTTAAGAATTAGTTTCCCCGCCTGTAAAATGGTAATAATAAAAGTCCCCACGTCAGGAGGTTGTTGCTAGAATAAGATAAATATGCCAAGTGACTAAAATTGGCAGATATTATATAAACCCTTGGCTATGATTATTATGAAACAAGGGCTGCTTATGACACGTATTAACAATACACTCATTTTCTTCCAAGATCGACTTGTTTTTTGTAAGAATGAAAACAGGCGCACTAAAGCACTAATTTGCACGGGCATTGCCATGGAGTGGGGCTCCTGGCACTGCACCCTGAGCTGACCGATGGCGGCACAACCAGAGGACGGGTCAAAACATTTGATACCTGAAATGCTGAACTCCGCACAAAAGGGAAGTTGAGGAATATCAGTGTGGATTACAAAAAAGGCACGGGTTGGGGAGCCAAGAACTCCCCAAAACCGGTTGGAGAACTCCCCAACACTGAGAAGGCTAAAAAGGGCTAATTCCAATGTAACCCTGATATTTGAGGCTAGTGATCTGAATCCAAACCAGCAAGCTCAGTGTACATTCCTGATAACCTGTAATTAAGTCACTTCCTCCTTCCCAGATACTGGTTTTGCAGAACCTGTTACTGTGAACAGTTCACTGCCCCGGAGGGAGAGTTATGCTGGCGCCAGGCCAGACCATCAGATATGGTCTAGAGACCCCTAACACCCAGGGGCCTTCTTGCAAGGCCCGAAAAAAGGACCGGAAGCATAATCCATATTTGCAGGACAAAGACCACAGAGAGATATAAAGGAAAGCCTCATGCATGTTCCTTCACTCAGATTTGGAAGGCTGTTTCCTGAGTCCACTGGTATATTAAACAGTGTCCCTCCTCTTCTCTGAAGTGTCCTTGGTTTTCTTTGGTCTTCTGTAACAGCTGGCTCCCTGACCAGGAGGGAAACCTACTTTGCTTGGCATCTTTGGCCTCCGGTAAGGGGACAGGGCTTGGGGCCTGAGGCGCAAGATAGGCCTCAGGAAGGCGTGCCCTGCTGATATTAGCAGGATTGAATCAGGGGACTCCTGGCGCTCCTGGACCTCAGCCTAGGACTAGAGAAAGTGGACAGACACTTCTGGACCTGTCGACAGAATCGGTAACATAGGGGCCCCAGTCAGGCCCACTCCAAATGAGTGGAACGGGGAGCTTGATCACCTCCCCGGAAGTCAGAGGACTTCATCAGTTAAATTGGTCAGGAAACAGGTGGACTGTGTTTTTAAAATCTAAGTGAATGTCTGGTGAAAGTATGCGAGTGGAGGGGGAGAGGGCCTGCCTTCTCCTACCCTTTGTGTGGCCCATGACCTTTGTTACAGAGTCCCAGTGGGCCCCAACCTGTGGTTCCGCGATTTGTCATATGGCATAACGGTGACTCACTCCCACGTGGAGGTGACCAGACCCGGGGTTTATACGGGTACACCTCAGCTAAGACAAATCTAAGCTCCCAAGGGACATGGCCAGGTGGACATCTGAGTGGAGATCTGTGAAAAGAGGTCACCCCCTCCCTTGTCTGTCTCTCGCCACCGATCATCATGGGATCGGGACAAAGTAAACCCACTGTTCTCAATTGCATGTTGAAAAATTTTGAAAAGAGTTTCAGTGGAGGCTATGGTATTACCATGAACTCCAAAACACGGAGGAAATTCTGTGAATTAGAATGGCCAGCCTTCGGGGTCGGCTGGCCCTCAGAAGGCTCCCTAGATAAGGGAGTGGTCAGGGCAGTCTGGAATGTAGTCACAAAAGACCCTGGACACTCAGATCAGTTTCCCAAATAGCCAGCTGGTTAGAAATTGCTCAAACCTTGCCACTTTGGGTCCGGTTCTGTGTGTATAACAAGGGACAGAGTAAAGTTTTAATAGCAGGAGTGAAGAGGCAGGAGGTGCAGTCAGGGCAGGTGCAGGCTAAACAGAAGCAGGCAGAAGAAAAGAAACAGGTCCCTCGGAAGGGAACCCAAGCCCCTATTCTGCCAGGGCCCCCTGAGAAGTCCTGCCAGTTTTACCACCTGCATATGTGCCACAGGCAGCACCAAGTGCTCCCCTGCGGGTCTGGAAGGTCCAGAAAGTCTGGAAACACCATGCCCCTTTGTCTCTTCTCAGCTGGGCTCTCAGAGCCAGTTGAGCAGCACTTGAGTTCAGTCAACCAAGAGCCTAAGCCACAACCCGCACGTCAGATGCCTCTCAGGGAGATTCGGGGTGCCCAAGTGCTTGGTGAAGATGGGACCTTGCAAGAGGGAAGGCCAGTCTATTATTATCAGTCCTTTACAATAAGTGACATCCTGAATTGGAAGCATCACACCCCAGCTTATTCTGAAAACCTCAGGCCATGGTAGACCTCCTAGAAACGACTTTCCAGACCCAGAAGCCCACCTGGGTGGACTGCAAGCAGCTCCTTCTCACATTCTTTTACACTGAGGGGCGCGTGAGGGTAGTATCAGAGGCTCAGAAGTGGCTCCAGGCCCAGGCCCCGGCAGGAATGTTAGACACAGACAGATGGGCCAGGAAGGCCTTCCCAGATGAGGAACCCAACTAGAACCCGAACTCAGAAGACGGAAGCGCCAGGCTAGAACGATATCGGCTGGCCTTTCTCCAGAGGGTCAGGGCCGGAGCCAAGAAGGCCACCAATGTGGTTAAAATCCTTGAGGTTTTCCAGAAGCCTGAGGCAAGTCCAGCAGCTTTCTATGAGAGACTATGTGAGGCATAACCGGATCTCCACTCCCTTTAACCCTGAGGCCCTGGAAAATCACACCACGGTAAATGCCGCTTTCGTAGGCCAAGCCCAGCCTGATAGCAGGAGAAAATGACAGGAGCTGGAAGGGTTTACAGGAAAACATGCCACCGACCTGCTGGAGCTAGCCACCGAGGTTTTCATAAACTGAGACAGTGTGGCCAGGAGGGAGGGAGAAAAGAAAAGACAAAGAAGGGCCAATATAATAGCAGCAGCTTTTAGAGGCTCAAGCGCCCAGACAGATCAGAAAGGGGAGCAAAATACAGATCAGGAGGAAAAGGAAGAGCGAGTCTGAGAGGAGACCAGTGTGTCTACTGTAAGAGACAGGACACTGGAAGAATGAATGTCCCAAGTGACAAAGTAAGAAAACTGGACCCCTTCTCCACCCAGTCGCTAGCAACCAGAGCCACCTGAAGCGGATCTCATCGGGCTGGCAATGGCTGATTCTGACTAGGGAATGAGACTCCAAATAAGCTCCCATGAGCCCATGGTCAGAATGAAAATTGGGGGCCAGACTGTGGACTTGATGGGTGATACAGGAGCTGAGCTCAGTAGTCACACAGAAAATAGCACCTCTCTCAGGAAAGGAGGTTACCAATATTGGAAAATACTGGGGACCAGACCTGTAGACCATTCTGCCAACCTCGCCAATGCCAACTTGGTGGTCATCAAGTAACTGATGAATTCCTGTTCTTGCCAGACTGCCCAGTGCCTCTAATGGGTAGAGACCTTTAGCCAAAATGGGGGCAAAAATCACTTTAGCTCCAGAGGGCTCAATTCAGCTTCGCCTAAGTGAGGAGATCTCCCCAATGATCCTGTCCCTAGCAGTGCGAAAGGAGGAAGAATGGAGACTTTATACCCTCCAGTCAAAAGCCTCACCTTTAGAATCTGAATTAGAGAAGGAATTCCCACTGGTCTAGCAGGAAGAGAATCCTTCAGGCCTGGCTAAGGACCACACCCCAGGGCTAATCGACTTAAAGCCTGGGGCACAGCCTGTTAAAATCCACCAATATCCAAATAACCCAAGGGAAACCAAGGCTGGGGACTGAAGGCAAGCAGGCAGCATGCGCTATCCCAGTCCCTAGCACCCAAAGGCAGATTCAGATTCGGGAATTCCTGGGAGAGGCAGGGTTCTGTCAAATTTGGATCCCAGGGTTTTCAGACCCGGCTAAACCTCTCTATCAAGCTTTAAAAGGAGAAGAGAAGGCACCCACCAACTGGGGTCCCGAACAGGAGAAAGCTTCATCACCAGAAAGGCAAAGCTCACTGAAGCCCCAGCTCTAAGGCTACCAGATGTGACAGGAGACTTTAATCTTTCTGTTCAGGAGAACAGCGGGGCAGCCCTAGGAGTTCTAACCCAGGAGTGTGGACCCTGGCAAAGACCAGTAACCTATCTTTCCAAACAGATTGACCCAGAAGCCTCCGGATGAACCCCGAGTCTCAGGGGTCCGCTGCAGCCACTGCATTGTTATGAAGGAAAAAGATAAGCCGGATATGCAGTGGTATCAAATCACGGGCCCTGCCTGAAGGATGTCAGCGCAGAGGGCAGAACTTTGGGCCCTCGCCGGAGCCTTAGAACTCAGTAAGGATAAGCGTGCCAACATCTACACTGACTGGTGCTATGCCTTCGCTACCCTGCATCTGCAGGGGGCCATGTATAAGGAGAGGAGGCTCTTGACGGACGGAGGAAAAGTAATAAAATCAGAATGAAATTTTAAAGTCACTAGAAGCAGTCTGGGAGCCCAAGGAAATAGTCGTCATCCATTGCCAAGGTCACCAGAAAGGAAAGACTCAGTGTCAGAAGGAAACCAACGTGCTGACGCCGCAGCCAAGCTGGCTGCCAAAGAACAAGTGGCACCGTCACGGATCATGTTGGCCCCCAAATTACCTGAACCTCCAAAGTACACTCCTCAGGAAGAGGAATGGGCCCAGCAAGAAGGGGGCAAGAGAACAAAGGAAGGCTGGCGGATACTCCCAGATCACAGGGTCTGTGTCCCAGAACAGTTAGCCCATGAGGCAGTCCTCCAGCAGCATGCACTTACTCGTTTAGGAAGACTGCCCTAGAAGCTTTGTTAGGCAGATAATACCCAACTGCCCACCTTCCCTCCTTGTGTGCCTCAGTCTCTCAGTGTTGCCTCCTCTGTGCTCATAACAATGCCACACAGGGTCCTGTGGAACCGAAAGGAATTCAGTGCTGTGGGCAAGCTCCTTTTGCGGACGTAGAAGTAGATTTTAGAGAAACAGGGCCTAGCAGAGGAAATAAATAGCTGCTAGTTTTTGTTTGCACCTTTTCAGGCTGGGTCGAGGCATATCCCACCAGCACTGAAAAGGCGCTAGAAGTCACTAAGGCGTTGCTTTTGGACATAATTCCACGGTATGGAATGCCTCTGACCATAAGGTCTGATAATGGCCCAGCCTTTGTAGCAGAAATAGTACAACAGGTAGCTAAGGCTTTAGGAATTAAATGGAAGCTACATACAGCCTACAGGCCTCAGAGTTCAGGGAAAGTAGAAGGCATGAACCGGACTCTAAACCAGACTATGGCTAAGCTATGTCAAGAGACAACCTTAGCCTGGACACATATCTCGCCTCTTGTACTTCTGCGGGTATGCTGTGCCCTGAGGGCCAAGGTAGGTTTCTCTCCCTTTGAAATTCTATATGGTAGACGCTCTCCCTTAATTCGGTCAAAGGGAGATTTGGGGAAATAGGAAACTTAGAAATCCAGAAATAACTACAAGGACTCAGAAAAACTGTCTTTGAGGTCCACAGATGAGTTACTGACTGAGTACCCATCTCTCTAGGAACAGCCGTACATCCTTATAAACCTGGGGACCAGGTTTGGGGAAAAGACTGGAAAAAGGAGCCCCTCACGCATCAGTGAGGGCCCCTATCCAGTCATACGAATCACCCCCACACAGCGCTCAAGGTTGCAGGTCTGAATACTTGGATCCACCCCTTCCCAGTGAAGGCAGCCCACTAGCCGAGTGATGCCCAGCCTGAGTGGACGGTGACCTCTAACCAGAAACATCCCTGCGGATCACACTCAAGATAGCGGATCTGGCCAATCAACCTGCTCCAAGGAATTCAGAAATGCCCTGCTGAATTCTCCCTAACACTAATCTTTCTTATTTCCTCCTAAAGGTAATATGCTCTGGTATTTCTGGATAACCATTTTATTTTTTTAATAATTCTCATTTTGTCTTTTTATGAGTGCCACCAGAACCCAAGGCTAGTACCAGGAAGAGAACTCATCTGTTCTTGCCGGGACACAGAAGCACCATAAAATCACTACTTCCCACACGGCAAGGAAACAAAGGCCTCATCGTGAATTGTTGGACTACACTTTGTCATGCCATCCTTGGCTACATCTGCCTTGCAGGAACAGCCATAATGCTGCTCTTTGTCCTGGCGGTTCACTGTTGTGGACCCCCACTGAACAGAAAGAGAGGGAATAACATGCTTCCACTAATAATATTAGCTAGCACATACTTGCCTCCCAGAGGGACCACTGAAACTCACTATCCAAATATGCCAGACTGGGTAGCCTACGGGAAAGCCCCATCAAGCTAGATATTTGTTAGCTATACTTATCAGCCTGCAGCATGTTATGACTCCACTACCAAATGTACGTGGGGAGGGGGAGAATTGTACTGGGTGGAAAAAATGATAGGACCTGTCACAGCCACTGTGCTGCTAAGTAATGTTGCTCCTATTTGTTTCTGCACTACCCAGGCCCACCATCTAACAGGTCGCCTCCCAGATGACCTGTGCAACTCTGCCCTCAAGGCTGAAAACACCACCTGATGCTCCGCTGTAGGACATTCTATGTGTGTGGAACTGCTGCTTGCCTCTGCCTGCCTGCAAACTGGACAGAAATGCCTTTAAACTTCAGAATTCCGTACAAACCCCTAACAGGATGCTAACCCCTTTGTCATCATCTCTTTTCAGCTGGAAGCTGTTAAGAGCGGTCATCGTCTATGTTCATCCTAACATCCCATAATTGTTGTACCATAAGGCTAAGAGAAGCTTGTGGGAGAAGGGGAATTGGGGAATGAGAAGGCTACAAAGGGCTAATTCCAATGTAACCCTGATATTTGAGGCTAGTGATCTGAATCCAAACCAGCCAGCTCAGTGTACATTCCTGATAACCTGTAATTAAGTCACTACCTCCTTCCCAGATACTGGTCTTGCAGAACCTGTTACTGTGAATAGTGCACTGCCCCAGAGGGAGGGTTATCAATGCTGGCACCAGGCCAGACCATCAGATATGGCCTGGAGACCCCTAACACCTGGGGGCTTTCTTACAGGCCCACAAAAAGGACCGGAAGCCTAATCCATATCTGTGGGACAAACACCACAGGGAGGGAGATACAAAGGAAAGCCCCGTGCATGTTTCTTCACTCAGATTTGGAAGGCTGTTCCCTGAGTCCACCGGTATATTAAACAGTGTCCCTCCTCCTCTCTGAAGTGTCCTTGGTTTTCTTTGGTCTTCTGCAACAACACAAACCACTAGAGACACAAGGGAGGGCACCAAATACAATGAAGGTCATTGGGAGAATCTGCCAGATCACTGGTTATTTCCCAGATAAATGATTACAGTTCTGTCCACTTCTCTTGAACTCACTGTGAAGACTGACACGAAATTTAAGGAATGGCCTCATGAAAAGAGGCACATGTTTCCCGAATAGAAAGATTAAGTGACAAAATGTGAATGTGACTTTGTGTACGCCCTGGTTTTGTCCACAGAGACCAGAAGTCACGGGGCAAAGAGATTTCTCTCAGAGGACGGAACACATTCCTTCCGGTGTCTTTTTCACGCACACACACACCAACACACACTTCGTGCTAGAGAAGTTCACTGGGCTTTAATGCTTTGACTTCTCACTATCAAACAGGCAGAAACAGCCAGCATATAGACCTATCTGTCACCCAAAGTTTTAGCATTTGTCTATCCACAGTATTTTAAAGTCTTTTCACAAAAAATAAATACAAAATAGAAGGGTAGAGGCGGCTATCATGCGATGCTGGCACTGGTAAACCCGGTTCTCAGACACCAAGAATAAGAACCAAGGACAAAAGCCTGGCCCCTCTCGCCAGCAGCCCTGGAGACACTGTTCTTCCTCAAATGACGGCATTAAACCCTCTCAGGGAGTGAGGTCTGAGTTAGGAATCAGGGGAACCAGACTCAAGGGCCATCTGGCCCCGGTGTGTATTTTCTAAGACAGGGGGAGTCAGTGATGTGAAAAAGGCAGGCGATGGGTTTAGCACACGGGACCAACAGGTGCAGCAGTCTAGGTAAGAAATGAACAGACAGACATGGCACTTCCGCAAAACTGAAGGACCGGCTGATGCACTGGACAGTGAGAGGGCAGGGAGGGGATCCTGGGCCCGTGGGCCATGCTGAGGGTGCCGGGCATTATCTTAGCAGCAACGGGGAACTGTGGAATGGCTGGCGCGCTCTCTCTCTCTCTCTCTCTCTCCCCCTCTCTTTTTCAGATTTGCGGCTGAGAAAGATCCCTCAGATGGCATGTGAAGGAGAAGGCTGAGGGAGGGAGGAGCAGATGCAGGGCGTCAGAGGACAAGGTGTACGCCAGGAGAGAAATGACAGGGTAACAGGGGGTGGGCAGAGGATGTTTCCCCTCCTATTCCATGGCGAGACTGGACAGAAGGGGCTGCAGTTTGTCACATTCCGAGGTTCTAGAAAGTCCTTGTACGCCACTGTGAGTGACTGATTGTAGATTCCTTTTTTTAAAAATTAATAGACAATTTTTTCAGGGAAGTTATGGGTTTACAGAACAATTGAGCAGACGGTAGGGTTCAAATTGGATTTCCTTTTACAGAACACACTGTGGGGATGGGGCATCTAACTATTTTCTAAAGTGAGCTATCAGGAAAACAAATAGCTTTTTCTATTTATTTTTTATCATGTGTGTGATATCAAGTCATCTTCCTGCAGAGAGGAAAGCTTTGGGGAAGGAGTTAGGCTGGGCTTGTGGGGAGGGGGAGGGGGTGGAGGGAGAGGGGGGAGAACCTGGGAGCCTCATCTTTTACCTGCTGCACCTGCTTGCATTCCAGTGGCCTCGTTTATGGAACGGGTTTTATCATTTCTGTCTTAAAGGGCCCCCAAACACTATCACTTAAATACTCCAGGGATGGCAACTATTTTAACCTCATCTCGATCCAGACGGCCGGGTGGTGACTGCAGTGCGGGGCTGAGAAAGGTTTTCCTAACGGGCCGGGCTCCGGAGAGAAGCGGAATGGGACCTTGCGCAAGTCCTCCCTGAGCCGCCTTCTCCAGGCGAGGCTGCCTGGGGGGAGACGGGAGGACGGGGCTGCGCGAATGTTCCCCGTGCTGTGTGGAGTTTGGGATGATGGCTTTCTCAGTCAGATAATGAACTGAAGTGTGTGTGGAGAGGGCGACTCTCCAGGGCTGTGCACACGCGGCCACAGGGCCCAGCATGCTCCCTCCTTGACCAAGACGAGAGATTTAACCACCTTCGCGCTGTGCTGAGCCCTTGGACAAGTGACCCAGCTGCACTCCGACTGTTGCAAGGGGAGCACTTTGGACCACGTTGCCGAATGGCCACCAGCAGATGAGAAATAAACAGACTGCGGTCTGCTCAGACAGAGGGCTATTACGCGGCCAAGAAGAGGGATATAGCGTACTGCTGTGTGCGGCAAAGTGGATGAGCTTCCGAGTCATTCTGCTGAGTGAGAGAGATCAGACATCAAAGGTTACAGGTCATCTGATTCCCTTTATATGAAATAGCCACAACAGATCAGTCCACGTAAACAGAGTGCAGGCTGTCCAGAAGGTGGGGTCCTACTGTGTGGCTCCCACCAGGAGCCCGTCTGGGTTTCGCCTGGACAAGGAGCCGCGCATCGCCCCAGAACCTTGTACACAGAGAACACATTCTCTCCAGGATCGCACGCACCTCCGAGTAACCCGGACCAATGTCAGAATGGAAGTGAGCAGACATCCCATATTCTCCTGAAACAGACACAAGGTGTCTTTCTGTCCGTACATCTGTGCGCATGCATGCACACCACACACACACACACACACACACACACACACACACATGCACACGCACACGCACGCCAGGAAGGCACAATTCCCAAGGACCCATTGCAAAACCTCTTTCCAAGGATCCCGAGAGAACGTGGTTTCCAGACGTTCAGTGCACTGTCCCAGGCCTACACCCAAACCTCGATATTCCTTGCCCACCAGGGGAATGGCTTTGTGTCGAGTTGTTGCACATTTTTCTCTGTGTTGATATTTTCCAACTGTTTTCCGTGAAGTTCCCTGCCAAATGCTTTCATCTCGGACATCCGCAGCTCTCCCGGAGCTCACGTGGACACGTACAGAGCGTCGGCTGTTGGGACCCCGCTCACCTGTACATTTCAGGTTGTGTTCGGAGCCGGATTTCGGTAGACAGCCTCAGTTCTAAGAACACAGCTGCCCCACGTTTTAGCCAGCCTCCCCTCCTTCCCCCACTTCCTCCACCCCGTGGATTCTGCCTACCTCCCTGACGGATGCAGCCTACCTCGAGAGACTTATCTTTCGCCACTGCCCCCCACCCCACCCCCACCCGCCTCACCCTCACTTTCTGCTCCCGTAGCGTCCCAGGCTCTCTCGGTTCTGAGCTTGGAAGTCAGGCTTGCCCTTCACCCGAAACACCCCCCCTTAACTATGAAGAGTGCACACCCGAAATTTTTTGAGCTCCCAGCTCAGATAAGCATATTCAAAATTATTATTATTATGATAACTTTAGTTGACTGTAGGCTTGCTATGTACCTGACATGAAACAAAATACTTTGCAGGCACTCCTTTAATAGACACATAGAAATAGAGATAATTATTGGCTATAAAAGATCTACCCTTTTGCCGAGACCGGTTTGGCTCAGTGGATAGAGCGTCAGCCTGCGGACTGAAAGGTCCCAGGTTCGATTCCGGTCGGGGGCATGTGCCTTGCTTGCGGGCACATCTCCAGTGTGGGGCGTGCAGGAGGCGGCTGATTGATGTCTCTCTCTCATCGATGTTTCTGACTTTCTATCCCTCTCTGTAAAAAAATCAATAAAATATATTTTTTTAAAAAAGAAATCTACCCTTTTATTTTTTAATTATTGGTTTCCTCATTTTGTAAAGGAAGAAACTGAAGCAGGAAATGTCCAATAACTTTCCCAAGGTCACATGGCTAGGAAGGGGTGAAATGTGAATTTGAACCCAGGTGATCTGATCCCAACTCCCCAAACACAACAAGGCCGAGGGATGCTCCTCACGGCCTTTTGCAGACTCCGCCTCGCCCGGCAGGCCTGCGAGCTCCAGACAGCCCTGATGTCTTCCCCAGCTGCCTTACCATCCTCCGCTCACTGTCCCTCACCCCTCCCACTACACACACACACACACACACACACATACACACACACACACACACACACACACACACACACACACACAATCTGCTTTTCAGCCAACCGCTAGCCCGAAGCTCAGCAGGTCTCCTGTGAGTGTTTGAAGAAGATAGGAATACATTTGGCCAGAGTCTGAGTTAAATGCCATCCATGGAGAAAATACATGCCGATCCAATTAGTGGTATGAACTCCAGGCTGTGACTAAACCAATCGCGGGAACAAAAGTTTTCAGCATTGTGGTAAAGACTGACAACATAGAAATCATATGCCAATTACGAATCTTTTCATTTATCCATCGAAGGAGCCTCCACAGGCCTCCGATGCTAAGGCTTAACCAAGATGAGCGTGTGGTTAGAAATAGGAAAATCTGAGTTTTTTTAAGAAAATCAGTACAGTGGTACCTGGAGATACGAGTTTAATTCATTCCGTAACCTTGAGGTGTGAGAAACTATGAGACACTCGAGTGGTGGTAAACTGGTGGGTCATATGCAGCCGGCCGATCTGCGCGATTACTCCTATCTCAAATGTTGCTTGTATTTCAAAGCAAAAATCGCTCGCTCGGTGGCTCATATCTCAAAAAATCTCGTACGTTAGGGCACTCGTATCTCGCGCTACCACTGTAATTCCAATGCTTAGCACATCCCTGTGGCCTGTGTTTGGATGAACAGAGTCATAGAAGGATAAGAGTTGGTTAACTGAGGGCAAAGCTATGTTTAAAGTTTTGATGCAAAGTAGAGAAGTGGACAAACAGAGAAGGACATCCGGGTACCTGAGAGGGGGTTGGTGTAACCAGCACTAACTCACCCACCCAGGCCGTCTAGTAAGTTGCCTTGGGAAGACAGGTCTCAGCCTTCCTCGGCTCAGATAGAAGAAAGTGCCGGCCCGTCTGACTCTGAACCTGCAACTCTGGCAAGAAAATGAGGTGCTTCCTCCCCTGACCTGCTCTCCCTCTCCCGACACCTCCAGGCTCTGAAAGACAGGAATGCTGGTTACTAGACTCCCAGCTAGTTCCCAGAGCTGGTGACAGGTGGAAGTCCTAGACTTAGACTTCCTCATTGTGTAACCAGGGTCACCCAGGCCTCTGACCGCCGAACCATCCCCTGAATCGGTCAGAAATGCGGTGCCATTATTTCAAATTTCCTGGGTTTTCTGGCAAAACCATACACTTTCTTCTTTCCTGGGGCAAAGGACAGAGAAAACCCCAAATGGAGGACAGCAGCCCTCGTGCTATCAGATGATCCATAGAGATCCCACTGCACTGAAGCCACTGCCAGCCACATGGCTCTGAATGACCGCCTGGCACTGGCCCAGGCAGTGACCGCCCAGCCATATGCCACCAAGGAGCACCTGAGACCTGGTCTGCTTGAGATGTGCCGGATGTGCAAATGCACACAGGATTTCCCAGACTTTCTACCAAACAATAATGTGAAGTCTCACTGACAATCGTGTATCTTGATCACATGTGGAAAAGATAACATTGTGGATAGCGGGGGTTAAGTTTTACATGTCACTAAATATAACATCACACGTCTTTTTCAGTTTTTAAATGAAGCTCCTAGACGATCATAAACGACACGTGTGACTCACCCTCTTTCTCTTGAGTGGCACTGACCTACCAGACACTTAACAGTCAGCCTCCATGCCCGTCTCTTCCCATCACAACCTGCGCTCCAGGTGCACCCAACTCCTCCTGGCCTCCACCCCGGCAAGTCCTCTACCGCTCCCCAGACTTTACTCATAGGGAATGTTTTACTTTTCATTTCACGTACTCTCACTCAGCCTTTGGGCCAGAGTTTACATGCCACGTCCTTGGAGTAGTGAGGGGTGTGTTCAGCTTCCAAATGTGGGTCAGGGCCCCACTCTGTGGCCTCATGACCCCTGATTCCATCCATCACCGGACTTGTCAGGCCCCTCTGACGGACTCCTACCAGCTCTACACACTGCGAGCAATAAGAGTGAAGAAACTGCTGCTGTACACGGCACATAAGAAGCGTTCAATACATATTTAGGGAATGAGTAAAGAAGGAAAAGAATCTGATGGAATCCAAGATGGCGGCATAGGTAAACACCTACACTGCTGCCTCGCACAACAATTTCAAAACTACAACTAAAAGACAGAACGGGCATCATCCAGAACCACACAAAAGCTGGCTGAGTGGAAATTCTGCAACTAGAAGGAAAGAGAGGGGCTCACAGAAACCCAGGGGAGCTGCAAAAAGCTGAGGTACGGAGACGCGAGTGTGGAGAGAGCGGGTCCCGGAGAACCTGGCTGGCTTTCTCTGGCGGAAGGGAAACAGAGACTCTCAATGGCATTGAACCCCCTTATCTTACGACACTAAACCCCAGGTCCAGCCAAAACTTATACAGGAGGAGTTTGGACTGTGAAAAGGGAGAAGTGCATGGAAATTTGGGGAGTTGCAAGAGATCAGAAATCTGGTGACGCGCACGGCATTGCGCATAGAGGACCGGCTGCTGATTGTGCCGCTGGCATTCGCGAGTGGGCGGGAGACAGACCCTCCCAACTGTGCCACTTCTAACTCCACTAAACCCCAGTTTCGGGCAAAACCCTGGGGATCCAGACACATATGGTCCCGGAGCACAGGGGAGCCGGAAAGGCAGCAGTCTAGAGGCACTGCAAGAGTGCGCGCATGCAAGGAACTGCTTCAGCGATTACCCAGTCACGTGAGACTCGGGGGCCGTTGAGGGCGGGGCCGACTGGAAGGCAAGACGGTCCCTTAAGCCCTGAGACTCCACCATAGAGAGGCTTCTGCAGTTTTGCAAGTCTGGTATCATAAGGCTGAATCCAACACAGAAGTTCTTCCAGCATTTATGCTGAGTCAAGGGAAGGGATCATAAACAAAAGAAATGGAAGAAAACAAATGACTGGATATAGAGTTCAAAACCACACTTATAAGGTTTTTCAAGAATATCCTAGAAAATATGGATAAATTTAGCGAGATCCAAGAGGAGATGAAAAAGATCCAACTAGAAATGGAAAAGAACCAACTAAAATTTAAACATACACTGACTGAATTAAAAAATATTGTACAGAGACCTAACAGCAGACTAGAGGAAGACAAGAATCAAGTCAAAAATTTGAAATATAAAGAATCAGAAAACACTCAACTGGAAAAGCAAGAAGAGAAAAGAATCCAAAAAATGTGAACATAATGTAAGGTGCCTCTGGGACAGCTTCAAGTGTACCAACATCAGAATTATGGGGGTGCCAGAGAAAGTGAGAGAGCAAGATACTGAAAACCTATTTAAAGAAATAATGACTGAAAACTTCCCACATCTGGTAAAAGAAATAAACTTACAAGTCCAGGAAGCACATAGAACCCCATATAAAAGGAATCCAAAGAAGACTACACCAAGACACATCATAATTAAAATACCAAGAGCAAAAGACAAAGAGAGAATATTAAAAGCAGCAAGAGAAAAATAGTTCATTACCTACAAGGGAGCACCCATACGACTGTCAGCTGATTTGTCAACAGATACGATGCAGGCCAGACGGGAGTGGCAAGAAATATTCAACGTGATGAACAGCAAGAACCTACAACCAAGAATACTCTATCCAGCAAAGTTATCATTCAGAATTGAAGGGCAGATAAAGAGCTTCACAGATAAGAAAAAGTTAAAGGAGTTCATCAACTCCAAACCAGTATTATATGAAATCCTGAAAGGTACTCTTTTAGAAGAGGAAGAAGAAAAAGGTAAAAGATAAAAAATTAGGAACAACAAATACATATCTATCAACAAGTGAATCTGAAAATTAAGGGAATTGAAGATTTGATCAACAGAATAAACTGGTGAATATAATAGAATCAGGAGCACAGGAAGGGAGTGGACTGATAATTTTCAGGGGGAAAGGGGTGAGGGTTGTACAGGGAGAGAATGGACAAAAATCATATACCTATGGATGAGGTCATCAGGAGGGAGGTAAGGGTATAGGGAAGGGTGGGAGCCAGGTGGAGGGGAGATATGGAGGGGAAAAAAGAGAAACAAATGTAATAATCTGAATAATAAAGATTTAATTAAAACAAAAGAAGAAGAAGAAGGAAAAGAATCTGATCACATCACACCCATGGCACCCAACACCCTACAACAGGGATGGGCAAAGTGTAACCAAGAGGCCAAGCCTGGCCCACTGTCTACTTCTACAAATAAAACTTTATTGGGACACAGCTATGCTCAGCCACTTACACACTATCTGTTGCCGTTTTTGTAAAGGAGAGGTGAGTCGTTGGGACAGAAACCAGATGGTCCATAAAGCCTACAATGCTTACCGTATGACCCTTTAAAGAACGTTTGGGAATCTGCTCTGTAAGATAATCCCTAGCTCTTCTCACTTCCCTGCTTTCTGCCCAGCCTTCTCCAGTGATGCTCCCCCGACCCTCCCTCTCCATGTCAAGGGGGGGGTGGCCTTTCATCAGGGCCAAGAGATTCTCCACATGCATGTTCATCCATTCCATCCTGAGAGCCAGCCCACTGCAGCTCTCAACACTCTAACACAGACACCTTCTTAATTACTCAGGGGCAATACAATGAAGATATGTCCACTTTCCAGTCTTTCTCCCCTAGACTGAGCTACTCAAGAGCAGGGGCAGTGGATTCATTCAATTCTTATCTAATAAGTGCCCAGCATGCCCAGCTATTGTTTCGGGGGCAGAGACAGAATGGTCAGGGTGCTCAAGGCACTTACAGCCAATGGACTGGGAGCTAAGACTGCTCTCCCTCTACTATGGCCCCACTGAGCGCCAGGAATACTGTATTTGCCCTGTACACACTTGAGTGAATGAATGAACATCTCCTACCAGAATCCCACTTGAGTATTTTTACAATGCTATAAGCAGAGAAGTGAAATTAGGGCTCAGGCTGGCTGCGACGCCCAGTTTTGATAGGCAGGCAGGCAGGCAATAATTGTGAAGAACACAGATTGTGGAGGCAAACTCCCTGGGCCTGGATCCTGGCTTTGCCACAGGCTCTCTGTGCGATCCTGGGCAAACTCCTAGACCCTTGGGTGACTCACTCTTTTTACCTATAAAGTGGGGTTCAAAATACACCTGATAGAAATGACCTGTGGGTTCAATGACCGATACTCTACGTGCAAACTGCACAGACCAGGGCCCGGCCCAGAGCGAATGCCTTGTACATGTCGGTAATCATCATGCTCATTGCCACGGCTATTGTCTTCACTGCCTGAGTAAGGACATGTGACAGACATGTGATGGCTTCAAGAGCCCAGCTGGTCAAATGAGGACAGAGAGATCTGCTCCGCCCACTGAGCTGTGGGACTCAGATCGGAGGCATCACTGAGAGAATGCCACAACCTGTAAAGTGCCCTCCAGATGTGAGCCATGGTGATGATTATCTCCCAGATGTGGAGGCCACGCCAGCACGGACACAGCTGCAGGGAGCGCATATCTGGAGGCCTGTCATCCCGTCACCCAACCTCTGCCGCCCTGTCCCCTCCTGCACGGCCCCCCTTCCCACCAGGCGCTTGCCAGCCCCAGGCTTGGAGCGGGAAGAATAACATTCTTCTGGGTTCTGCCCAGGGTGGAAATTCCAGCTCCTCGCAGTTTCCATCATGTCAGAGCTGCATTAAGGCTTCTTATGGGCAGCGAGGAGGGTGTGGAGAGAGGGTGGGGATGGGGATCCCTTTCCCTGCGCGTTTTACTAGCACCCCTCGCTGAAA
This sequence comes from Lasiurus cinereus, assembly GCA_011751065.1. NCBI lineage: Eukaryota > Metazoa > Chordata > Mammalia > Chiroptera > Vespertilionidae > Lasiurus > Lasiurus cinereus. The sequence goes on along the minus strand of JAAGEH010000124.1, from coordinate 4,705,134 downwards.
CCTTTCCATTCAGTCACCGGCGCCCTCACAGGGGCACAGCTACTGCTAGAATGTGAGCTTCACAAACAGGCCCGCAGAGAAAGAAGGCCTCATTGAATCGAAGCACACATCCATTGCGATTTTCCCCCCAACCACTTTTTCCCCTCTTTACTCTCCCGAATACACCCCTGTCTGGCTTGCTTCTCAAAGCAGTTTTGGATTTAGGGCTGAGGCTGATTTGGAGGGAGGCCCCCAAAGTCAGTCAATTCCCTTCGATACAGATTTCTTCAGCAGGAAGTGTGTGCCCAGCATGGTGCTGGGCACTGAGGCACACAGGTGAATGGAGCACTTGGTGGCGATCGCACAGCCTCAGCAGGAGACGGTCACAGAACCAGAGCGTCCTGACAAGCTTGGGGCGGGCGAGAGTGGGGGAGGCGCGCTAACATAGGCACTGAGGGATCTCAGAAGAGAGGATAGTACAGGCCCAAGCACATAGTAGGTCCTCTTTAGGAATAACATAAATGAAGAGATGAGCGCTATATCAAGTTCGCTCCATAGAGTTCAAGGAAGGCTTCCCAAAGAACTCCAAATTAGTCTTGCATCATGGTTGACTATCCGTGCCAAGGTTCAGACTTTGCAAGCAGCAGCAATAGGATGAGGCAGAAGGAGAATTTACTGCATTCTGGGGAGGCTGCCCTCCCTCCCTCCCTTTAAGAAGCACAGAGACCAAGGCTTGAAGGAGCTAGAAAGCCAGGCTGTTTGGAGGCTCAGCAGCAAGAAGAGCTAAAACATCTCCTGGCTCCACAGCGAAACACCCCCAGCAGCCCTCTCTGAATCCCACGCTCCTGGGAGTGGTCTCCAGTTGGCACAGTATATTCCTATGTGGGTCATGAGCAGGAAGACTCCTCTGCAGCGATGGATATAACCCTCTAAATGCCACCAGGCCATCACAGCGGGTTCTCTGCCCTGTCCTTCCAATAAATGGGGGTGTTGCTGAGAAGCAGGGAGTGTTGCTGAGCAGCCAAAAGCAGACACTGCAAGTGCCTCCCAGAGTTAGGCCGAAGAGAAAGAAGAGCAAGAGTCTGCATGCTCATGAACACAGAATGAGCATAGTTAGAAAGGTCTAGAATATCAAGCAGTGGCTGAGGACTTGCAAGCAACTTGCACGTCTTGGTTATAAGGCATGAGATGAACAGTGGCCACGTGTGATCAGGGGCACTGCGTGGTGGGCTTAAACTTGACATCGCACTGCGCAGTGACTGGGACAATGAAGGGTCTTTGAGACCCAGTGCCACGCTTGTCTATTATCGCTGTGGCTTGGAAATACAATATTGCCCAGTGTCAAGGGCTGCAGTGTGCGCTGTGACTGCTATGTCCCACCGACACTAAGACAAACAGATTCAACCAGTCCGAATGCCATTTACCCGATTACACATGTGCAGAATGAGCTCTGAGCTTGGCCTATCCCTAACTGGAAGCTTCACTGAAGACTTAAAAGGAACAAGGGCAAAGGATTCTCAGCTGTGGCACATGCCCCACACCCCATGTCCCAGCCAACCGCTGAGACTTCTGCTGACCAGTGAGGACCCTGAGTGCTGTCTGAGTTTGTTGACTTTAGCATAAGCCCATTTCTTATGTAACAGGACAGGTGGTTGGGTGAGAAGCTCTCTCTCTCCCTGAAGTTAGGTTTCCCTGGAACCTGGAATGATGCCAAAGGAATGGGCAAGTGAAAACCTAAGAAAGCAAACCACACACACCTACTGTGTGCCAGGCTCACGGGAGAAGGGGCCTGGCATACAGTGTCTCATTGAGGTAGATGAATCTAGTGAGTCCTATTTTTCTGGTGGGAAAATTTAATTCCAGGTCTGTAAAGTCCCCAGGTTTGGGGGAGCCGAGATTTAAACCCACATTTGTCTGACTCCCAGAATTCCTCTGTCCCTTAACAGTTCTTCCATCATTAGTTTGTTCTTTGCCACGGGGACAAGAACTTCAACTTCGCTGACTCCATTTGTGCCTTCCTATGGATGGAAAGCTCCCTACCTCACACACACAACATCCCCTCCATGAAGACGAAGCTGACCTCCCAGCTTTGAGCAGACCTCTTGTCTCCACTCTATTCTCTTGCATGCCAACAACAGAGCTCATTCCTCCAGCCACGGGCCTACCATCCTAATCTCTGAAGATGAGACTGGGCCTCGATTCTCTGTGCAAACTCACCAACTCTCTGTGATCTGGTTGGAAAAGTTCTCAGAAATCATCTAGATCTGTCATTCTTATACATGGCATACATCAGTCACGTGGGCATGCAAGGATGCAGACTCTCAGGTTGCTCCCGAGACACTGGAGTTTCGATGAGTGGGGCTTAGGAATCTGTATTCCCCCAGCTCCTGAGTCATTGGGAGGTTTGGGTTTCATTCTCCAAATCATACTGCATGGGAGATCAAGAGCCGGAGAGGAGAAGAAATCTGCCCGAGGCCACAGAGCCCATCGCTCATGCTCTCATTTCCTGACGAGGCAAGGCCAGACTGCTGATGCCGCAGATGGCCCCGCTGAACACACGCCTCTTTCTTGTGCTGCCCCGGGAAGGCCGCTCCTTCACTGTGGAGTTGAATAGCTTGAAAGTGAGTGAAGAAACTACGTCACCCCCGATCATAAAACCCGGTGAACTGCAACCAGGCTGGTATTTGTTCTACGGAGCCACCTGGGAGGCTGGCCTGACTTGGCACTGGCCTTGCTTCCTGAACAGAGGCAAGGCTTTCTTCCCTGCCCCTCCCTACCTGCCCGGACCTCGGGAAAGGAGATGGGCGTGGGGTGGAGATAAAATCAGGGAATATTCCACTCTGGGTTCTGCCAGCTACATGGCCTGCGACAGGCGCTTTCTCCTCCTGGCCCTCGGTCGTCCCATGTCTAAAATGGGAACATTGGCCCCTGCCATGGCTGTGCAAACAGAGTTGCAGAATCACTGGGTCTGAACTCAGAACTGTACCCCAACTCCTAAGAAGGGCACGACTCCGGGCACCTCACCCAATGTCTCTATGCCTCAGGACTTGCTCTGGAAAATGCAGTGTCAACCATTGCATCATGGGGTGTGAGATACAGCTCAGCACAGACTCTGGCCTTGGGAAGTGCTCAATGAATGGCAATCATTGCTCTTATTGGGACCGAGTTCGTCATTCTGATCTGAATCCCCAAGACACCTGCCTCTCTGGCCAAGGAGGAGAGTGCTGAGCTCAGCCTTACATTTGGACAGATTTTTCTAGAAGGTCTTTCAGGCCCTTTGGGCTCCATGACAACCCCAAAGTGGACCTTTTGGCAAAGGGGCTGCTCTGCAGATCAAAAGAAAGACCCCAAAGGTTCATGCTGGAGACCCTGTGTGAGCACAGATCCAGCCTGTTTCCTTATCTACAAAGTACAGATGGGAGCTGTTTCCTTGAAGACTCCCATAAAAATGGACTTGAGATGATGTAGAAGCACATCAGCCTGCATTTCTGACCCGCTACGATCCGTTTCAACCTGTATCGGGAAGACATTAAACATGGCTCTACCATTCATTGAGCACTTCCCAAGGCCAGAGTCTGTGCTGAGCTGTATCTCACACCCCATGATGCAATGATTGACATTGCATTTTCCAGAGCGAGTCCTTTCTTGTTAGAGAGAAAGAGACATCGAAAAGGCTAACAAAACCTCAGTGGGTTAAGTAGAAAGAGCACAGAAATATGGGGATTATGAGAACCGAGTGCAGAAGCCCCTGCCCTGAATTGGGGGGAGAGGGGTTCACGGTTGGAGCAGCTTTCCTGAATGAGTAACAATCCTCTCTTGAGCATTTGCTTTGTAAACCTCAATATCGATCCTCTACACACGCGTAGACTTGTTTACTCTGCTTCCAGCTGTGGGCCCTGAGGCCTGAGAGGCCTGGACTATCAGAGCTGAAGGGCTCTCCAGTGAAGGTCTAGTCCAAACAATCTCTTTACAAAAAGACACAGAGGGCAGCATTAGCGGGGAGCCGGCCCAGGGTCCCCCCACCTGTCAGGGTCAGAGCTGGGTCCACAATCCAAATTCTCAGCTTCCCATTGCAGGGCTCGCTGACACCAGAACTTCAACTTCCTCCCCCACCTCATCATCTCTCTGTCTCTCTCCTTCCTTCTCCAACACACACACACACACACACACACACACACACACACACACACACTTGACCATCAGAGCACACCTGTGGCCCCTGCCCTCTCCTCTGCCAGCTCCCATAAACCAGCAAAACAGAGTAGCTTGGCTTCTGTTATAACGTGGACAAACACATGCAGCAAAGTTTCCAAAGGAAGACAGACAGTGGGTGCCATTCAGAGGCGGGCAGTTTTACAGGCAGAGGCCCATTAAAAAGCACTCCCCACACACAAAGCCCGTGGGTGCCCCCCCACACAAAGCCCATGAATACATCCCCACACGGAGGCCATGGGTAAATCTACACACAGCCTGTGGGTACACCCCCACCCCGCATAAAGCCCATGAATACATCCCCACACGGAGGCCGTGGGTAAATCTACACACAGCCTGTGGGTACACCCCACATGCAAAGTCCATGAATACATCCCCACACAGAGGCCGTGGGTAAATCTACACACACAGCCTGTGGGTCGTGTTTAGCGTGGCCTTTTCTTCAGACCCTGCGTGTGCTACGTTGATGACACACATCGGAAGGGCCACTCTTCTCAGGGGACTCTCGGCTTTCACATGCCTCCCTCAGGGTCCCTGATTCTAGGAATCACACTCAGTTTTCCTGGATGAGCTAATCTTATTGTGCACTAAGTCCAGTGAAAGGCCAAGTACAGAATCTTTTCCAACCCATGCCCTTGCGTTGTGCATAGTCCTCTGGGACGGCGGAGAGGGGGACAATGCAATAGAGAGAGAAAAATGCTGCAATGAGGCAAGGCGTCCAGGGACAGTTACCTTCTTCTGGGAGAGTCCCAGGGTCTCAGGGAGCCAGTGAACACAGTTTCTGCTGACTCCGCCCAAACTGGAAGGGCATTCCCAGCAGAGGGAGTGGCATGTGCAAGGCGGAGAGGAGGGGTGGGAGAGGGCATTTCTGAGATTTTTTCAGTGCGGTTATAGCGTAGGGCACTGAGTAACCACTAATACTTGCTACATGACAGGTACTGTTCTACGTGTCCAATGTGTTGAACTATTGAATTTTCACTAAAACTTTGTGAAGGGTGCTGCCAATTCCCCCAACTGGCAGAAGAGAAAACTGAGACGTGGAGAGGTCACTTGTCCAACGCATTGGACCTTTAACAACCAGTGGCATCTATGACCTTAAGTGTGAGACTGGGGTTGTTGCAAGGCAGTAAGAGTTGGCTGGGGATCCAAGGCCTCGCTGGGACCTTATGCTCTCCATACTGGCCTCCTGGAGCCATTCATTCTGCCTTTTCAGCTTCAAAGGGAAATGGGGAAGGTAAAAAAAAGGAGAGAGAGGTCAACAGTGTTCCTTGTACACGCATTGCCATGTGGTACAACCCCTCAAGTCCATGGCACATACATCTCCCCCAGGTGGAGGGGGCATTGGAGAGCCTGAGGCTCTCAGAGGGTCAATGGCTTGCTCACGGTTGCCCAGCCATGCTGCTACAGAGGCAAGGCTAGAACCCAGAGCTCCCCATCTGAGGAGACAACAGAATATAGTAGTTAAAAGCCTGGGGTCAGATGACATCTGGATTGAAATTTTGGTTCTGCAACTTACTAGCTTCCTGGGTCCAGAAAATTTCTTAAACCCTCTAGGGTCCAATCCCCTCGTCAATAAAATGGGAATTATAATTAATATAACACAAAGCTGTTTTGAAGATATATAAAGCATTACATATGTAAAGAATCTGGCAATGGTAAGTAATCAATTAAGTGATAATGGTAATGAAAATAAAGATGGTGGTGGCGGTAATGATGATGATGTGGGGGAGGATGAGAAGAAGAGGGTAAGGACTCGAGAAGATGATGAGAATGGTGATGAATCCAGCACTCTTTCCATAAGTCCGTTACTCCACACTGGCTTTCCACAGCCCCCCACTATGGTTCACACACCTGCATTTGGAAGTCATAACAGTTGTGCATAGTTACACATAGGCCCGTGCAGGATTTCCACATAAAGTTACATTTTTGTCTCTAATATGTTCCAATTACTTTACCTGCATGATGTAAATCATGCCTCATCCATACACTGTTTTGAACCCATGTGATTTACCATCTACTTCATGCTCCAACTGGTTCTCCCCGGTCTAACATTTAGATACCAGAGGGAAAAGGGAAGGTAATAAGTCCTATTGACTCAACTTCCATAATACCACTCAGATCCAGCCTCAGCACTGCAATGGCTCTGGCTCAGCATCATCATCTCCCTCTAAAATAACACTCATCTAGTCCCTATTCTACCCTATCTATTCTAGCCACCTATCCTATCCTGTGCTATCCTATCCTAAATTATCCTATTTATCTATCCCATCCTAATCCTATCCCATCCCATCTTAATCCTATCCTATCCTATCCTATCCTATCCTATCCTACCCTATCCAGTCACCATGCCACTGACTCTCCCCCTTTAATCTCCTACCTGCAGCCAGAGAAGTCTCTTCAAAGTGCTATTCTGCCCATGTAACATTCTTGTGTTCAATTCAGTGCTTTCCAATAGCCAGTGTGGTATGGCTTTGCCAACCTTGTGAAACACAGCCTCCATCGCTCAGCCCACACCAGCTGCTCACTGTCCCTTAAACCGACATGCTGGCCTCTCTCCATGATGCCCTTTCCACACTGCTCTTCTCACTGAACTCTTCTCCATCCTTTGACTGTGAGGGCTTCCCTGATGCCTGCCTTCCAGCGGCCGAGGTAATCGCACACCCATCTTTCTCCTGTATGTAAGACCTTATAATAACTACTTATTGAAAGCTTTTGTTTTTAAGCACCAATAACTTTATATATACACGTTATCTAATTTAATCTGTCCTTTGAGATCGTGTTTATCCCCTTCATAGGTGAATCAAGTGAGGTTATGAGAGGTTAAGTTAACCTCCAACCTGAGTCTCCTATTACCAAGTCTCAGGGTCTAGCCCCTCTTCACTGTAAATGGCACAGCTAATATTTAAACCCAGGTTGGCATGGCTCCAAAATGTCTGATTTTATCACACTGTATTTCGTTAGCTAAGTTCTGGGAGTTCCTCAAGGGCAGGGTCTCAGTCCTGATCATCTCAGTGCCTCAAACCTAGGAATTAGCACTCAGGTATAGGTTGGAAGTGAGAGGGACTTAGCTTTTGACTTAAGATGAAGAAGAGGGCATCACCCACATTTGCCCACAGAGACAGTAAGCACAGTGCTCACCAGTTTGAAATATGAAGTCTGCCCAATTTTAGATCTCAGTATTTCAACATCATCACCTACTAGCTTTAGGATTTGGAACAGGTTATTCAACCTACCTAACCTCCGTTTCTTTCATTGTAAGACCACGAATAGCACATGACTGGCACATAGTTAAATGAGATACACATGTAGAGTCACTGATATGATAAGGACACCATATCATTTATCTATGCACTCCACTCTTTGTCATAAAGCTTACCCAAAGACAAGACTTTCCGAACACAGAATATGGGAGTGTTCTAGGGGCAATTTCCTGTGCACCCCAACACACACTTCTGTGTTTTCACAACTTCCTTGTTCAGTGGTGGAAATCACATGAAAAACCCAATTTTTGCCAGCACAGTGGACATGAGCTCCCCTGGCCTTTCCCGCAGCACCACATGAATCAATGTGGCCGCACAGTGGCCAAGGTGGGTGCTGGACCCAGCTGCCTCATTTGCATTTCAAGAAGTTTTCTTTTTCCAATGAAATATTTTGCTATTATTTTTTCAATCCTCACCCAAGGATATGTTATTACTGATTTGAGAGAGAGAGAGAGAGAGAGAGAGAGAGAGAGAGAGAGAGAGAGAGAAATACTGTTGTGAGAGAGCAATATCAATTGATTACCTCCTGTACACACACTGACCAGGGATTGAACCTGCAACCTGGGCATGTGCCCTGGCTGGGAATTGAACTTGCGACCTTTCAATGTATGGTTCAATGCTCCTACAACTGAGCCACACTGGCCACTTCTAACCTCCTTTCCCGTCATGGCAGTGCAAACCTGTCCAGTCAGGATTCTGAAACCTCCCTCCGTAGGGGTTGTGGTGGCTAGGAAGGGCAATAGGCAATGGGCTCCACAGTATCAGGACATGGAGACTGAAACCAGAGAGAGACATGGACGGAAGAACGAGTTGGAAACACCATGATTGCACGTATTCGTAGGAACCAGCTAACTTTGGCCAACTGAGCAGCGATCCAGAGGTCATAGCTATCTGTGAGGCTTAAAGAAACCACATACTTCTCTTTGGGGTTCTTGCTTTTTGTTAAGTTCCACCATCATTGCAACTTCTCTTTGAGTTAAATTTTTTATACTATTTACAACTCACACATCCGACTGGCTATTGGTGATTAATTTCACCTCTTGATCAGACGTCCATAGAACTTACTCAGCCAACGTTTCCTAGTTATCTCCCCCAAGTTCATAGCATTGTGAATAGTGTCTCTGTGAGGAGAAAGAGAACCTGACTGTATATTGGTCTGGATGCATTAGCATTACCCTTTCACTCAGGCCTCACGACGACCCCACCAGGTGGGACTATCATTGAACCCATTGTGTTGATGGTGGAACTGAGGTTCAGAGGTCAAATTACTCACCCAGAGTAATAGCTGGTGAATGGCGGCAGTCACATTCAGACTTAACCAGGCTCAGACCACAGTCCCAGCACATTGGGAAGTTTAACTTTCTGCCACTGATGAGCTAAGTTTTTCTTCAGGTTGGGTCAAGACAATGGAAAGCTACAGCAATGAGGAGACTCAGCAAAGGCGTGAAACCTATGGTTCAAAAAAGGGTATATGTGAGAGGAATTTAGAACAGCACGTGGCATGTGATAAAGCTACAGCCTGAATGTCTGTGCCCTCCCCCTCCAAATGTATATTTTGAAACATAATCCCCAATGTGATGGCATTTGGAGGTGGGGCCATTGGGAGGTGATTAGGTCATGAGGGTGGAGCCCTTGAGAATGGGATTAGTGCCCTTTCAGAAGAAACCTACAGAGCTCCCTTTCCCTTTCACCACGTGCGGACACAGGGAGAAGATTTCCACCTATGAACTAAGAAGAGGGCTCTCACCAGACACCAAATCTGTTGACGCCTTGATCTTGGACTTTCCAACCTCCAGAACTCTGAGAAACAAAATTGTATTGTTTATAAGTCACCCAGTCTACGGCATTCTTTTATACCATAACTGACTAAAATGTGCAATTAACACAAAGTACCCTGGCAAGTACTTAATGAATAGTAAGTATTACTTTTTTTTTTTCTGGTATAAGATGTGGATTCCTCTCTGAACATACTGTTCCAGGGAGAAGGGTCATCCAAACTGTAGGGAGAATTTATTCAGCTGAACTCTACCTCTATACTTCCAGGAACATAAATCCAATAGTCATACTTCTTGAAAGGACACCTTTGAGCTTAGAATCTTGGAAGTTGAGCAGATTTCTAGGCACCGGAGTAATTTGGAAGAATATCCTTCTGCTTTGTTTCCCATGAGGATTAAAATCTGGAGGTGGGGCCATAACCTCAGCGTGTAGATTTTCAGGAAGGGGGTTGTTGATCTCATTAGAACTCATCAATATTGAGAAGTAGGCATATTTCTAACTGCTTATATTTTACTGATACTCAATCTCTTTTTCTCTCTCCGTACCCGACTCTCACAGGGGTGGGGAATGTCGGCCAATAGGCTGTGTAAGGCCTGCAAAGTCATTTGATCTGGCTCTGCAGGGCACTACGGATTAGATAGTTAAATCTTTGATTAAATAGAGGAAGCTAATTTTTAAGTGGATAATTTTGTAAGGCCTGAGGATGATGTTATAAATATCCAAATGGTCCCTGGCAGAAAAAAGGTTCCCCACCCCTGCCAGGTGTCATCCTTACTTGGTGAAATACCTGACCTACATCACTCTCCCTCTACACCAGTCAGCTCCTCTGAGCTACTGTCCAGGTGTTAGGAACCTAAAATGCCTCTCTGTACTCAGTACCTTCCCAGGTAACACACTGGAAGCAGTTCATGTCATTTAAAAGATTTCAGAACCACAGGATCCAAACCACCATCTCCTGTTGCCTGAAAATGACAACAGTCAACCTCTTTGGGGCTTACTCCAGTGCCACCTCCACCGCGCAGCTGGCATGCTTTTTTCATAAAGAGCAAGTTGGCTATTTCACTCTTAGGCTCTCGGCTACTGTACTGCCAAACCGTTTACTCGGGACTTCTCCAGCCCTGCCTAGCCCCTAGCCTTTCCGCTTGCTACCTACTGCTGCAATCTCTACGCCCATGCAGCCCTCGAATGAGTTCTGTTTTCTCAATTGCTTTTGCTCTTGGGGTCCCTTCTGATTGGAGCAAATCCCATTCTTCTTCACCTGTCTGCCTTACTCTCCCACCTCTTTTGATCAGAGATCTCACTTTTTTTAAAAAAAAAAATGATTGTGTCTTTTTGTCTAATGCCCCAACAATGCATTCAGAGAATCTCTAACCTTCACCCATAGCAGCCCCAAATCTCTAGCTTGCTTCTCTCTTTCCATTGGACAGTACGTTCCCTGAGAGCAGGGAGCTCCTCTATCTTCCGTCCCATGCCCATGCCTGGCAGATAAGAGATAATCGATACATATTTGTTGAGTGAATAAACAGAGGTCCCCCGTTGATAAGAAATACCACCCAAGCAGAAAGAGAGAGAGAGAGAGAGACAATAGGAATTTTTAATGCATGGAAAGTTCTGCAGGGACACTGGGCAGACCCACAGGGAGTAGGAAGAGGCCGAGGTCCTGCAAAGTCAATGCCAGCTGGGAGTGAAGTCCTAAAGACCCACGCTTCCTCACTGCAGCTTCCTCGGGGCTTCCTTCCTGCAGCGGAGGAGGGCGCATCGGATCCTCTCTCCGTACATCTCCCCCCAGGGTCCGGGGCTGGGAGGAAGCTGAGTGTGGCCGCGGGAAGGAAGAGGAGGAAAGGCCGCTTGGTCTCCACCTGAACGCTCCTGTCTTGGAATTGACCGCCATCCGTAAGAAAACGTTGAAAAACGAGAGACTTGGATAGAGTCAAACAATATCTTAGAAAAAATAAAAGATAGAGAAACATGGATAATTCCAGTGTTTACAAAGTCCTCTGTCGGCTATCCACGAGAGAGAGAGAGAGTTTGCTTTGGCCTCACTGCCAAGCCTAACTGGCCGAGCCCATCCTCTGCTGTCTCCCAGCCCACCTAGGCCCCGGAATCCACGGGAGGGCTGCTCCCCCTCCCACGGAGAGTCTCTGTGCTCACGGAGGGCGGCGCCCCCCCTCACCGGCCCTTGGAGTCCCCATACGTATTCCGGGCCATGGACACCATCTTCTCCTCGCAAGTGATTTTGGTGTCCTTGAGGATGCTGTACCACACCATGCCCGCGGGCCGGACCTCCTCGCTGCGGCAGGAAAGGTAGGGCAGGGTGTCCACGCGGCTCTGGATGTGGGCGCTGCGCAGGAGGCTGGAACAGTGGCTGCTCACCCTCTCCAGGCGCCTCAGGATCAGGTGGGCCTTCCTGAAAGGCAGGAGGAGACAGTGAGGAAGGAAGCAGCCCAGGGCAAGGGGCAGGTCTTTGACGGGTGAATCAGGATCAATAGTCAAAGGGAGGCCTTGTCGTCCCAGCCATTTCCCATCCAGTCCTGACTTGAGTGTGGTACTTCAAATGCTCATTCCAATATCACCCTCTCCCTCTCCTCTCCAATGAAAGATAGGAGAGTCTCAGGCATCAGCTTTGGGCCTCCAACACGGTAGGAATTGTTATAATAATGATAGACAACAAGAAAAATGACTAAAATGTATTGATACCGTGTGTAAGAAATTGGTCCTCTACATACATTTAAAAATATTTCTTTATCTTTACAATAGCCCCGAAGCAAAGGCTCAGAGAAATGGTATTACTTGACCAAGGTCAAATATCAAATTGACCTTGGAGTTGGGCATTTGAATGTAGGCCATGAGAACCCACAAGTCCCTCCCTATCCGCTTTCATGCTTCTCTAATTCCCTCCTACACTTTTCACAGTCAGGAAATTTGGAATCGTATGTCAGAGCCTAGTATCTATGTCCCCAAATCTCAGGGTCTCTGTGTGTCATTGCTCTCACCTCTAAGACAGTGATGGTGGTCTTGCCTTCCTCAGCAGGCTGTGAGGTTATCTGAGAAATGCCCAAAGCCCGGCTGGCACAGAGTCAGTGCCCAATAAATGACCGCTGCTCTTACAGAGAATTACTACTTACTACAGCCATGTCTCAGGATTAAACTTATACTGAACAGCAGTCTGAGCAAGAATCACTCTGTACGTGGTGGTCATCATTAGTAATTTACCCAGGGCCCATTACCAGCACCAGACTGAGGAGCCCTGGAGAGATATGAGGGCCACAAAGAAAATTAAAGGATCTTTGACAGCTAGTCTGGGGTTTCTCAGAGGCAGGGGTATTACATTGGGGCTGGTCACTCATTACTGGGGGGGTGCTGTCCTGTAGAAAGGTCAGCAGCAACTCCGGACCTCTGCCCACCAGATGCCAAGAGCAATCCCAGTTGGGAACCAATGACCCAGTCTGACCTCTCATTACAGATGTGGAAACAGGTTTAGAGAAGGAAAGGAATGTCCCTTTCCCAGATTAGACCACAACCGCAAGTCCACGTCACTGTCCAAGTGCCTGTCTCCTGTGGAGCCCACGTTTCTTTACATCCCATTACCCTCTAGATCCCCAGGAAGGCCGAGGGGCTAAATAGCAGGCTCTCCCCCCGCTGTCCTCCCCATGGCCCTCTGAGACCCCAGGAGGCAGGCAGTTTTATGACCACGGACCCCACAAATGGGAGACTGTGTTAGGCACCTGTGTGGCGGCTGGAAAAGGGCCGGGATTATGTGTGCGCGTTTTGTGGGCACAATTTATGAGGTGCCTTTCAAAAAGTCCTCTTTGTATAGCTCCCCACTTGGGTGGAATACTTCCTGAGGTGCCAAGAATTCATAGCTTCATAATCACACTCGAGTGGCCACACTCCCTGAGCCCCCGCTCCCTCCGGCAGGCACCTCCCCGCCAGCAGCCCAGGGAGGCTACTCGGGCCCCTCCCCTTTGGAGCGCTTAATCTGCTGCTTAATAGCTCCATGCCCTTGGGAGGCTTACTTAACGTCTAAGCCTGCGTTTTTGCTTGAAAAAATGGGGCTGTTGTGATGTCAATGGGGATAAAGTCATCGGGGGGGTTCTCATTTATTGAGCACTCGGTATGTGGCTGAGCTCCCCATCCAATGGGAGAGACAGACAGATTGAAAGTTACAGCACAGGAGGCAGGGGCAAGGATGTGAGGAGGCACAGGACCCGTGGGATAATGGAGGAGGTGCCTGGGCAGGACTGGGGAGCTGCATGAAGATGTCTGAGTTGGAAGGGAGCTTGTGTTGAGCCCCATAAATGAGGAGGGGTCAGGCAACGAAGAGGGCAAGGACATAACAGGAGGCAGAGGCCAAGGCCCCGAGATAAGGGATGACATAGGAGTTCTCAGGGCTAGAATCCAGCGTGTGAGTGAGGACACAGTGGGACGCTGGGGAAGCGGCAGGGGCCAGTAGAGACTGCCGGCTCCAGGGGGATCAACTAGGGGAGGGCAAGAGGGGCAGCAGGCAATGAGGTAGACAAGCACAGCAGCGCCCCTGCTCTTAGGCTCGGGTTTGCTTTTGCTCCCTGTGCTTTTAAGAAGCGACTTCCTCTTCCTGGTTCCTGATTCAGAAAAAGAAAATAACATTGCCTACCTCATCGAGTTATAGCAACGATTAAGTAATACGGGTCAATTATTAGTCAATCCATGTAAAACTCCTAGGCAAGTGTTTGGCACACAGTAAGCCCCTCATGGGTGTTAGAAAGTATCACCATCATCGCCACCACCACCATTATTATTTGTGTACTGGTTTAAGCCTCGAGCATCTTTATAAGTCAGTGGCAGGAGACAGGCCGACAGAAATGGTAACAGCCTCTAATACTGGGGTGAGTGCTAGGCTGAGAGCTTGCCTGGCGCTATGGGAACATATCAAGGGGATACCCAATCATTAGTTTGGGGGATCAGAAGAGTCTTCCTCACTTAGATGGAACATCTAAGTGAGGTCCTCAGTGATTAAAGAATGTTTCAGGTAGATAGAGAGGCAGAGGGGATATGCTCCAAAGCTAGACGAGACAGCACAAACCACCAACTACTTAAAGTGGTCAGTGCAAATGGGTAGAAGGCCCGACAGTTCGGCAGAGAGCAGCCCATTGAGACTCTTCTAAGCCATGGCCCCGTGTTTTATTTGTGGGGCAGTGGAGAGTGGCAGTCTGATCCAGGCAGCCACAAAAATGAGCCACATGCAAAATTAGGTTGGAAAGGGCAATTCCTAAAACATACCTACATGCTTTGTCCTCATAGGCTCAGCCCTTCCCTCCAAGAGAATCTTGGAACTCAAATGGACCAAGCCTCCTTTTGAATGGGTCGGGAAATGAAGGTTTGGAGAGAGAACCTAATTTGCCTCAAGGAATGGCTAAAGTTAGTTACAAAGATGTGCTAGAAGAAGGCTCCTGGTTGTATAGAGCTGAGATGAAATATTTGGCTCTGAAGACCCAGATTCAAATCTTAGCTCTACAGCTTAGCCATGTGGATCACAAGCAAGCTCTTCAATGCCATTAGCTCTTACTTACCACATCTATAAAATGGAAATAATAAGTGTTTAGGGGAGTTGTAAGATAACCTGAGGGATATGCTTAGTTCTCACTAAATGTTAGCCAAGATCCAGAGTAGCATCTTATTATAGAAAGCACATGGGTGTCAGAGTGGTCTTAGGCGACCCTGCTAGCGGTTCTCAACCTGTGGGTCATGACCCACAGGTTTAGAACAACTGCTATAGAGCCTAAGACCATCGGAAAACACCAATATTTACATTACGATTTATAACAGTAGCAACAAAAATAATTTCATGGTTGGGGGTCACCACAACATGAGGAACTGTATTAAAAGGTCATGGCATTAGAAAGGTTGAGAACCACTGCGAGGGAGAGATCACACAGGCAGAATGACCACCTTTCTCAAATACCAAAGATGAAATCTTCCTCATTGCAGACAAGACTCAAGCCTGCTGTAATAGGAAGCAAGAGGTGAAGGAGGGCCATCACATACTAATTTACTGTTTCTATCAGCAGGCAAGATTGAGACAGGGCTGGCTTGTGAAAGAGTCAGGGGCTAGGATCAGATGCCACCACTCCGGGAATTGTAGAACCTTTGACCAACTATTCTATTCCCGGCACTATTACCCAATCAACGGTTTGACAGAGTTATCAGACAGAGACCTAATTTCTAAGGGGGCCTTGGAATGCAGAGGAAGAGAAGAGGCAATAAGGAAACACTCCTATTGGTCTCCTTCCCTCCTCCCACCTCCTTGAGTTGAGTCCAATGTGTGTCAGCTGACCTCAAGTTTTATGAGAGTCAAGGACATGACATGGCTGCAAACACTTGGAATGCAATCTCCAGAAGTGGAGGGGGCAGATGAAGGGAAGTACTGATGTCATTCATGCTGGCCGGGTCAGGACACAGCTGGAGATCCCCGGTCCCTTCTGGTAAGAGGGACATTTGCAAATATTAGCCAGGTCATGATGATGAATGCTGTCTCAAAAGCACATCTTCTGAGAAAGTACTGAAAGCAGGAGTGGAGGTGTCCACTGAAGGGGGAATTTAGGCAAATGATTATGTTGTTCTAGTATGTGAAGACAATGGGTGGGAAGAACTAGAGTCAGGGATGATAATGACTATAATTGATTGAATACCTACTATGTGCCAACATTCTCACCACAGTTCTAAAGCATGTGCTTTATTCCCAGGCCTCAGGTGATATAAATGAGCCTCAGGGTGGTTACATGAGTTGACCAGGGTTAACAGGGTGAGAGAGAATAGGGTCTCCAATCTCTTGCCTGCTGATAGAACCAGTAAATTAGTATGTGGTGGCCCTCCTTCACCTCTTGCCCGAGTTTTACGCATGAAGCCACTTGAAAATCGACAGAAGGCAAATTTTGACACAATATAATAAAAACTTAAAACTGGAGTCATCTAAATATAAAATGAGTATTTCCATATTTCCAGTGGGTTCCCCTTCACTGGAATGGATCAAGTAGATTCTGTCTTAGTCCATTCAGGCTGCTGCAACAAAATACCACAGATAGGGAAGCTTATAGACAATAGGAACTTTTCTCTTGCAGTTTTGGAGGCTGGAAGTCTAAGAGATTGTGATGCAGTCTGGTGGCTGGTCAGGGCCTGCTTCCTAAGATGCTGATGGTACTTTCTCACCATGTCCTCACATGGTGAAAGGGGCAAAGGCTCTCTCTGAGGTCCCTTCCGTAAGAGCACTGATCCCATTCATGAGTGTTGACCCTCTTCACTTCCCAAAGGTCCCACCTCCTCAAACCATCATGTTAGGGATGAGGTTTCAACACACACATCGGGGAGATACGAACATTCAGACCATAGCAGAGTTGAAGCTGGAGTCTGTTTTTGTTGGGATATTTTTAATCTAAAAGAAATTGGGGGCTTGATTCACAGAAAAATGCCATCTGCTGAGCATCTGATGAGCACTTCACAACAGGACCTGGTGTCACACCGTTGCCAAAGAATTCAGTTCTTGAGATGAGAGGGTCACATTCACCGAGGTCTACTCATGCTTCCACGCCATGCTCCAATGGGGGTTTTCCAGCGCTTCCTAGGTTCCATAAATCATGCTTTCCCTTTATTGCTGAGACGTTTGTGCATTTTCTATTGCGTCTCGTTCCCTTATTTGTGCACATATCATGGGACGCAGTGTGTTATAAGGGATAGGATTCTGGCTTGATATCAGAGGACAATGTTTTGTATTTGGGCTCTGACACTTGCTAGCTTTGTGACCTTGAACAATTGATTTAACTCCACTGATTCTCTCTTGCTTCAACTTCCAAACTGATTATCGAGGAAGTGAAATGAGATGTAAGTGACTGGACCCATAACAGGTGCTCAGCCAGGATGCCCCGCCTGGTTCTCAGAGGATCTCTTCCCAGGTGTACAGCTCTTGACTGCAAGGAGATCAGTCAGCTTCATAAGGGTGAACTAACTTGAACTAAGGAAATTCTCAGTCGTCAGCTTTCAAAACCTAGCCATTCTCTGGGCAGGGTAGATAAAGGGAATTCAACTTCACAAGGGCACTTATATAGACCAGAGGAAGCAAGGAGGCAAGAGGGGAAAATGCTTATATAGAGTTATTTCTGACAGCAAAGCAGCTAAAAGAAACCCAGTTGGTCTTTAACAGAGGACTAAATTCATATAACTGCATGGCTAACAGGCCCTTGGAAGATACAATGTATCTGCATATACATCCACAGGAAAGGCCTGTGCACACTATTAATGATTTGGGTCAGGATTGTAGGGTTCTGAGGTGTCAATTTTTCACGTTGTGTTTTACATAAGATTTTATCATTCTGAATGTTATGGAATGAGCAATTACTACTTTTAGAACAAAATACAATAGAGTGATTTTCACTTTGAAATCATACTTCCATACACCTATACTTTAAGCTGGTGTGATACATGTGTACTACAATAAAACCATAGTTTATTTTTTTATTTTTTTAAAATATATTTTATTGTGTTTGTTTTTTGTTTTTGTTTTGTTTTTTCAGAAGAAGGGAGAGGGATAGAGAGCTAGAAACATCAATTAGCTGCCTCCTGCATGCCCCTACTGGAGATTTGCCTGCAACCAAGATACATACCCTTGACCGGAATCAAACCCGGGACCCTTCAGTCCACAGGCCAACGCTCTATCCACTGAGCTAAACTGGTTTCAGCTAAAACCATAGTTTAATAGTTTCCCAGTATTTCACTAGGTTTCCTTTCAAAATAAAATCGCATCAAATTTAACCTCTGACCATACCCACCTAGCAGAACACAAGAAGCCCAGGTATTAATTGTTCCTGAATATAGATCCTCAACACCAGGCTTGAAATAGGAATTTTAAGGCGACTGGTGTAAAGAGTTACATTGGGCTCTGTCTCCTCATTCTGTCACAAGAAACGGGGCTACCTTCCCTCAAATCCATTCCTAAACTGATGGTAAGGGTGACTTGAGTCTCAACTAACCCCAAACTGTTTCAGTTTGGGACTGACAGAGACTTCAAGATAATAAGCAATTTTGCTACCTTATCGGTGGGACTCTGATCTACGGGACACTTGTTCAAAGTCACAGTGTGCACTATTTGTATTTATCCGTCCTGAAACACCTTTAATGATAAGAGATGCTACTTCAAGAAAATAAAAAATTACACCGAATGTGCACATCCACGTGCACAGTCCATCCCTATTTCAGAAATGTCAAAAGATGCAAAAAGCCAAGGCCGGTTTGACTCAGTGGATAGAGCATTGGCCTGCGGACTGGGGGGTCCCAGGTTTGATTCCAGTCAAAGGCATGTACCTTGGTTGCAGGCACATCCCCAGTGGGGGGCATGCAGGAGGCGGCTGATCCATATCTCTCTCTCATCGATGTTTCTAACTCTCTATCCCTTTCCCTTCCTCTCTGTAAAAAAAAATCAATAAAATATATTTTTTTAAAAGATGCAAAAAAAAAATATTAACAGTGCATCTGAGATAATAGGAATAGGGCCCTAGAAGCCTAGGTTTGCTCTTGTTCCCAATGTCCTAGAAATTCCAAGAGAATTAACCCATGATATCTAAGGAAGAAACTA
The DNA here is from genome assembly GCA_011751065.1 of Lasiurus cinereus. Taxonomy (NCBI): domain Eukaryota; kingdom Metazoa; phylum Chordata; class Mammalia; order Chiroptera; family Vespertilionidae; genus Lasiurus; species Lasiurus cinereus. The sequence continues at coordinate 4,686,306 of JAAGEH010000124.1, read as the reverse complement.
CAGTGGTACCTCGAGATACGAGTTTAATTCGTTCCGTAACCTGGAGGCGTGGGAAACTATGAGACACTCGAGTCCAGGTAAACTGGTGGGTCGTGTGCAGCTGGCCGATCCACACGATGACTCCTATCTCAAATGTTGCTCGTATTTCAAAGCAAAAACTGCTCGCTCGATGGCTCGTTTCTCAAAAATCTCGTATGTTAGGGCACTTGTATCTCGAGGTACCACTGTACTCTAATCTTGTACTGAAAGGACACCCAGGTACACCCAGGCTTGATGCACGGAGGACACAGCAGCTAGGTTCACGAAGGTGCCAGCTCCTCAGAGGGTAAGTGCTCCTCACCGGGCTATGCTGAGAGAGAGCCCGGGCCCCGGTCTGTAAGTGATGTCTGCCTCGGACACACGTGGGGCTCACGGCATGACAACAACTTCCTAGGCTAGAGAGGTGGACCCCACTGAAACAAAACCTTTTCCAGTGCTTCCTCTCTTCTCCCTCCTCTCTCCTCTCGTTCTACTGTAACCGAGAGGCCCGAGAGTGGTCAAGGACGTTCAGACTGGAGCCAGTGCTGGTCGCTGGCCACCTATGAGCTCAGATTTGCAAATCTCCTAATAGGAACCGTGTGGCTGGGACAGCTGTGTCAGCAGGTCTTTTCTGCGCAGCTGTCTGAGTAACCTGTGGCTGCCATGGGAAGCAGGCTCTGGGGCTCACTGGCCTGATAGCTTTACTAAGCAGAGGTAAGAAAGAGCTGCCCTTTCGTCAATGGATTTTTAAAAATATATATATTTTATTGATTTTCCACAGAGAGGAAGGGAGAGGGATAGTTAGAAACATCGATGAGAGAGACAGACATTGATCAGTCGCTTCCCGCACGCCCGCCACTGGGGACGCGCCCACAACCAAGATACATGTCCTGGACCAGAATCAAAACCGGGACCCTTCAGTTCACAGGCCGACGCTCCATCCACTGAGCCAAACTGGCTTCGGCTCGTCACTGGATTTTATGGGGATTATGAGACCACAGATCCGGAGGGTTGGTGATTATAGACCAACAGAATCCTACCAGAGCTCATCCCATGGTATCTTCAGGATGCTCCCGGGAAAGGCTCTGATCACCGGAGCCAGCTCAGTCCCTGAGAAACAGGACATGCTGGGCTGGTGTCTGTTCTCTGGTCCTAGGACCTTCAGGGCTTGCTGGTTCCATGGCTTACCAGCTGGGAGGAACGTTGAAGTCCAGCCCTTTTGTGTCATTAAGTGAGGTGCAGAATGGGATGGAATTTGTCCAAAATCACACAGCAAGCGGGGAGCAAAGCAAGGACAAGGACCCATCACTCCTGGCTGTAGGGTGTCTTGCTCACTCTCCTATACCTTATGGTTCTGCGTTGGCTAACCTTGGGGAGGCCTGGCACACTGGCCCACATGGCTCCTCTGTTTCAAACCAGCTTTTGAGAGAAAGAACGGACTCCAGAAAAGGGCTCCCAAGAGCCATATGACCTGCCCTCTGCTGAACTCTCCAGCCTCGTTTTTTACCTTTGCCTCTCACCTTGAACTCGCAGCCCCAGTAAGACTTCTACTTCTACTTCTTGACTGAAGCGTCGTCTCTTGCCTGGCCCCCTCTTGTCTTTGCACATGTTGTTCCTTCCAATGAGAACGCCCTTCCTTTAATCGGGAAGACTCCTGTTCATTCTTTAACTCTAACTTTCTTCTCCAGAAATTCTTTTTTCTGCTTCACGTCTGGCTTAGCTGCACAGCTACCCACTTCCAGAGCCTTGTCACTCAAAGTATGCTTTTGGACCAGAAACATCGCCATCACCTAAAAGCTTCCTAGAAATGAAGCATCTCTGGTCCATCTCAGGCCACCGAGGTGATTTGCATTTCCCCAGGCAATCCTCGTGCACATTGCAGTTCTAGAAGCGCTGCTCGTAAACCTGCCTCCCACCCTCCTTTATCTGGCGCAGTGCTTCTGCCTGGTTCACTCCACCTGCCCGCTGACCAGCCTTTTCCCCACCAGATGTTGAGCCTTGTACAGGCAGACGCTGTCTTCACCACGCGTGTGTTTTCAGTCCACAGCACAGCATTTGGCACATAGTAAGCACATGAAATGAATCAATGAATCAATCAATTCATGAAGGGAGAGCTCTTCAAGTCTCTTACTATTGGCAAGAAAAATACATTATTTTACAAGGCCATTTTTGAGCTGCAAAGACTTTAGAGTTTGTGGAATTCAGGTGTTTGCTACTGTGATCGCTCAGACAAACCTACAGGACCCTTAGTGTTGGTGGGGAGTTGAAGAGGGGACCCGGCATGTGGGGCTCTTAACCACCCACTCTAGCTTCCCCAGAAACAAATCAGTGGCCCACAGAGTCCACACACCTACTCATCCCTTTATGCGATCAGTCAGTAAGGAAAGAGTTGGCGCTTACGTACAGGAGTGAGTTGGACATGAAGGATCGCTCACTACACAAACTGACATTGTGGTGGGTTAGAGAGGTAACATATAAGTAAAAACCTGTGAGGTACAGGATACCAAAACTAATAGGTACAGTGTAGAAAATTAAAACGTGAGGTGTCCGCGAGTAGAAGTATTAAGGTTATCTAAGGAGATGGCATTCTAGCTAAGACCTGGGGTTCTATGTAAGATTTATTCAGAAGATAAATTTTCCATGAATTAAAAAAAAAAAAACACAAAACACACTAAGTACCACTGGACTAGCTTATCTGGATCTCTCTGAGATGAGGCCACTGACGGCCAGTGAGTTCACTAGCAGCGCCGGGCTGAGTAGGCTCCATACGCCTTGGTTCCTGCTGACACGCCAGTGTGCAGGGTTGGAGGAAGGCCAGAGGAGGAGGGAGCTGTGTGCCCTGGGCGTGAGCTGTCAGACAGTGGCTGGTGCTGGGCTGGCCAGAGGTTAGTGAGTTATCACAACCCGTTACCCAGTGAGCTGTCCAGCCTCCCTGGGCAGCCAGGTGGCCTTTCCGGAGGATTTATGTCCCGGAGGGTCAGAGAGGGCCCCAAAGGTGTAAAGGCAGAGTGGGGAGTGGGACTCTGGTTCAGCTTCCACCCAAACTCGCTGAGCCCTGTGGGAAAGCCCATACACTGGCATGTCCTTCCCTGCCCACAGCAAGACAGCAGCTGAGGCTCAAGCCTACCTGCCCTCTTTCCACTTTTACCTAAAGAGCCTTCCTTTCCTGAGAAAGGGAGAAAGGTGTGGTCCAGGACCCCACGGAACAGATAAGGCCCCACCCAAGGAGATAGGCCTTTTATCCCCGGACCAGGCTCTGGTCTCTTCCCTGCGGGCCTTGCATTTTCAGAAGGTTATTCCAATGGTGAGGACTCTGGGTGAGAGTTCCGGGCAGACCCAGACTCCATAAAACACTGTCCCACTCTGGGCAGCTTGTGTAACCCCAGTGGGCCTTTAATTCTTTATCATCTTGAAAGAGGGAGGATACCCTCCTTTGTTTAGCTTACGGGGTAATTTTAAAGCTTCTTAAAGCCCAATAAATGTTTCAGGAAGTCATGTAGATTCCCCCCAGCACTACGGATGCTCTCCTGGCCCAGAGCATGGCCCTGTCTCTCCCAGCTATTATCACAACAGCCTCCAGGGCCTCCCTGCCTCCCTCCTGTCTGGACCTCTCTAGTCCATGCTTCCAACTGCAGTCAGAGGGACCTTTCTCCCTTGAAGATCTAATAATGCCCCCCCCCTCCCTGTGAAAAACACTTGAAAAGCTTCCCATTACCCCAGGGAGATAATCCAAACTCTTTAACCCTACTTAGCGGGCATTCAGGACTGGCCCCTGCTGACCTCTCCCTTCTTATCTTTTACCACTCCTGCTGTCACACACTTTGCTCCGACAATCTGGAAATTCTTTCAGTCCTGACACACACAGTGTTTACTGAAGTGTGGAACGAGTTCCCCTGAGGCGGGGGGATGGATTTGAGGTGGTGCTTGAGATGATCCTATGCCCAGTATTAAACAACAGTGAATCACACTGGGAACGCAGCTAGCTCCCTGTTCATTCTCGTCCCTTCCTCCAGGTTATTTAAAACACACACACACACACACACACACACACACACACACACACACACACCTTGGTTTGGGACTGTGCCTTAGCACTATTCCAACACTCACCAATCTCCCCTTTTAAAGGAAGAGCCTTGAACTGCTCCAGGATGGAACAAAATTGTGTGGTTTTTCTATTTATGAATGTTTACATTTAATTTTCTATTGAGGTTAGATGGTGCTATGCTCCCTTTTACAAGATGACACAGTGTTTTCTTTTCAAATATATTTCAGTAAAAAGTGACTGTAAGGAAGAGGTAGCAAATGAACAAAATATATATGGTACGGCGATATGACAACAATCATACATGTGGCAGGCACATGATCAAACATTGAGGGGAAAACCTAGGTGTACTGTAATATCATCATCTCCTTGAGCATTTCCTGGGGAGGCCTTCCGCTCCAGGCCCTCCAATCCTTCTCTCCCTCCACTCTCCTGAACCCTCCTCCCCTTTGGGTCTCAGAGAGTCAGCCCCTGGGAAGCCTTCACCAGGTGTCCATGCCTTGCCTGCCCAAAGGGACCTATTATTTTGCCGTCATGACCCTCACTATTCCTATTCCGTGCTATTGCTTGGTTAATTACCTGCAAAAGCAACCTGCGTGCAGGTAGGGATTGCTTCTACCTTTTTATCCTTGCATGGCCAACACTTGTTGCAAGATGTGCTAATGAGTAATGTGCTGAATTAATGAACGAATGAACGAATGGATGGATGACATTGGTAGGCGCAGGGCGGGAAATGCAGCCACCATTTCATGTGCTGCTTTATGAAGCTTCAGAACATGACAACTGCATCTTAGTCATGTTTGAATCCTCCCTAGCACCTAGAACAGTTGTTGACAATAACTGCTGATGACAAAAAGCATACCTTGACACGTGTTATGAATGTATTTAGTCATGGTCACTATTGGACTTCCTTCCAGAAAATCTCAGATTTCTAACGGAAGAGTGGGGAGAGCCCTGGATTTGGGACCATAGCCTGTCAATGGTGCCTCTCCATGATCTCGGTTAGGACACAGCGCCGGAAGGAGCCCAAGTTTCCATCTCTACAATCTGAGCTGGAAGTCGGGCAAGGGGAGCGATTAATCAGAAGAGCACTGATGTTTCTCCCTTATCTGACATTCCAGGAGTCCAAGAAGCTAAGATTCCATGATTCTTCCTCCCTCCCATGTCCAATCGCTATTAGCCCCCACATAAGACCAGGGTGAGTACAACCCTTATTTATTAGATAAACCCCATTCTGAGCCTACAGGGAAAAGGGTTCAGTCAAGTCTGATGAAAGCAAGAAGGTACCCCTCCCCTCATACTCATATGTGCATACCTGGGCCCCAGCTCATCCTCACTCCTCCAGACGAAGTCCCCAAACTTCTCGTAGTGCGAGTTGTAGTGGTGCTGGACTCGGAACAGCATGGAGGCTGAGACTTCCATCAGCATGTTGTAGGCAGTCTGCTGCTCCTTCCCACTTGTGTACCCATTGTACAGATTGTAGATCTTGTCGGCTATCTCTGAGGTGGAAGAAGGCACAGATCACTGGCCAGTAGGGCAAGTGAGGATGGAGACATGCTTTGCAACAAGGGAGGCTATCCATGCAGGAATTCATTTGCATAGTCCTTGGGGGCAGACAGACCTCAGCTCTATCCTGAATGTGTCAGGAACTAGCTGTGTTCCATTTTCCTTTTAACTAGTGATAACAGTGCCTACTTTGAGGAGCACTGGGAAGACTAAATTAAGCACTGAATGTGGAGGACTTGACACAGGGCTGGGCACAAAGTTAGTGCTCATAACGGCAAGCTTCATGATCAACGTAAGTTTTGTGCCTGTGATTTAACATTCAACTTTCCAGCAAGTACAGAGGCTGAAGTAAACTTGGGCTTAACTCAGTTGTCTAGTTCTGCCTCCTCTTTGTCATTTTCCCTGCCTGTTTCTGTGATCAGGTCTGACAGGTCCCCATTCAGTAATCGTTCAAAGGAAATCCAGAATCTTCCGCTTGCCATTCATGATCATTCATATGCCTTTCGCCATTCCAACCAATCAATGGAACTTAATAGACTGCTCTCCTGAATAGAAAGCACGTCTTTGTATCTTTGAAGACTGATCAAAATTTATATATGCCCCCAAGTCACTGCTGACAACAGCTGCCTCTAGGAGAACTGGGGGCACATTTACTTTTACTTTGCATTATTTTCTACTGATTTTTATCTGTCTTATATTTTTTAAGAATGTGAGTGTATTGTTTTAAGATATCTTTTTAATTTATTTCAATCCTCATCTAAGGACATACCTAGAGAGAGGAAGGGGTGTGTGTGTGTGTGTGTGTGAGAGAGAGAGAGAGAGAGAGAGAGAGAGAGAGGCAGACATAAATCAGCTGCCCTCGATACATATCCCAGGGATTGAAATCATGACCTGAGTATGTGCCCTGACAGGGAATCGGACATGCAACCTCTCGGTGTATAAGATAATGCTCAACCAACTGAGCCACTCCAAGTGGGCTGCATTATTTTAAAGTAGAATTAATAAAATTCTCAGGAAAACATCTCAAGTCCCTTTGAGACTCAGTGGCTCACCATTTCCTCTCGCCTACTGGCACACAGAACGGTTGTTCTCGAGCCTTTTGTAGAAATGCCTCTCTCCCTGGGGAACGTGAACTCCGAAGAGGAGGTTCCTGCGTCTCTTGCATTGCTTGTGCCAGGGCCTTAGAAAGCACTTGCTCAGCCTGAAGTGAACCAGCAGGGCTTGAGCTGCTATCTCATCTGTGCCAGTCCTGACAGAGAGACTGCATCTCCACGTTGCCCAGAATGAAGTGTATGGTGGATCTGATTAACTAGTTCTATTTTGTTGGGTGTTTTGCTGATATTTACAATTCCATGGAACAGGAGCAGCAAAAAGTTTTAATCTTGCATGTGAACTCTGACTAATAGTACCGCTGGCTCATTGTAGCTCTATGCCACGGAATATTCTGAGGCCACCCCCGAGCCGGATGAGAGAGTGTGCTGTGCTCAGCTAGTGATGTCTACACAGGTGCGGCAAGCTGAAGTGGTGTTGGGGAGCACACTAGGCTTGTTTTGGAAAGTTTATAAGGAGGACATTCTGATAAAAGGGAAGTGTGTGGCATGCTACCCTATTTATCAGAATTCCAACTTATAGAAGTATTGAAGGTGGTGCCCTTAATTATTCCTTGACCTTTCCAAACAAGTCTGCGCATGTGCAGGCCCCGAGTGTTACTGGAATCCCTGGATGTGTTTGCCTAGAGGACAATGTAAACATGTATCCTCCCAAGATTACTCACCCTATTGATTGTATCTAAAGACAAAAATTCCCATAAAGAGCTAATGAGCCAAGCAATAGAGGCTGCTCTGGACACTAAAGCCAGGGGCCCCTTAGCCCTCTTTTGCAGAGCCCACATCCCACAGGCATCAATCTGTCCATCCGTCATTTGGGGGCTGCTGGTCCATCCTGGCAATGTAATCTTCTAGGTGCCACTGTTCTGCCAGCTGCAGCATAGACTGAAATGAACGGAAGTGACTGATCTCTAAGAAGTGCAGGCGAAGGGTCAGGATACAGCCAGGGGCCTCTGCCTCTCCATCATTGCTTGACTCAAAAATCAAAACACAGACAAACTCTATAAAAGAGGAGCAGGTCTGTCCACTGGCAAAGATATTGTGGACCATCCTGGGTTTCTTTTATGGCTTTGATGAATTTAGCTCCATGGCCCTCCTCCCTCAGTTCCTTTACTTTCTTCTCCCAATGCCAATAGATATGGGGGGGTAGGGGGGCGGGAAAGGGGCGGTGGTTAGTGACTGTTAGGTACAAAAGTTAGAGACAATTGGGGAGTCCCCTGGGAAGTGAAGCAATGGGTCACCTACCTTCTGCCTTGTTGTCATCCACCAGTGGGCAGGCTGTCCTCAGGGTCACTGTGCTGAGCTCCGAGTGTCTCCCCCGTGTGTCCACAGCATACAGAGTGAATCTGCAGTACAGCAAGAAAACACAGCACCGGGCTGTGGCTTCTGAGAAGCCCCAGGCAAGCAATGCAAAGAGGACCCGAACCACAGCACAGGTGTGTGGATGGGAACACTCAAGCTGCAGGAGAAATGATTTTTTTTTAAAAAAAAAAAGATGATTATAAACCATTTCCTAAATACCAATGCCTCCTGGGCCTTTTGGACATAATCTCTTCATTTACAAACAGGCAAAGCTGGAAGGCAGGGGTTATTGTCACCTGTGCTTCACCCCTGAGGAAACTGAGACTTCGACTGCGCATCTTTCCAGGGACTCATAGCTACTGAGGAACGGAGCACTTGAGAAGTGAACCCCAATGCTATCCGACCTAGCGGGGTACACTCGCATATCTTACCCCACTCATTTATTTAACAAATACTTATTGAGCAGTAAGTGTGTACCAGGAATTACTGTAGGAAGGTGCTCAGGTTATAAAGATGAGCAAGAGATTCAAAGTCCCTGCATGCATCAAGCGAATCAAAAAGTAAACAAAATATTCTCTAATGGTAAATATGAGAAGTAATATAATAGGAGAAGGTGAAGAAGACTAATGTGGAGCAGGGATGTGGATGCTTTAGACAGCGTTGTCCACGGAGGACTTTAGGTGGAGAGCAGGACTGGGCTGAGAACTGAATAACCAGAAGCAACTGGCTTATGGGAGGAAGACCTTCGGGAAGAGCCTTCCAGACAGAGAGAGAGAGGAGTAAGAAAAGGTCCTGAGGATAGAGGAGCCCAGACAGTTGGAGGGATAGGCAGAGGGTGTGGCTTTAGTAAACAGATGCGAGGGGGAAGGTTAGTGCGCACCTGTGGGAGTCTCAGTGTTATTCTAGGTACAAGGCCTGTCCCCACCTTTCAAAGGTATCACCCGAGGCCCAATGCTGTGCTAGGGGATGTATACAGACAGTGTGGCTTTAAAAGGAAAGAGCTGGAAACCACCGGCCAGGTGGATTCGGGTCCAATCCAGCTCACAGAATTCTTTCTGGAGCAGTCTCTACCCCCTGGCCTACCTTTGAGAAGGCTCTCTGACCCTTCACGCCTCCAGATCGCAACGTCCTGTGGTTTAAACAAAGTCTAAAGAGACTTCCAAGAGGAGGTGAGCCTTGAAGGCCAGGAGCAACCTGCAAAGGACTGTTGAGCATCTGAGTGTCTTGTCTCTGTCATGCTGTCCTCTGTCATCTGTCCTCAAGGACAGAGGCGGTAGTGAGCGTGGGAAGAGGCTTCCCGGGTTCAAGTAGAAGAAACTGTGGTCTCAGGGGGGCCTCTTTCCATTCCTCTTCCCCAATACCTCAGTTCACCTCATGTTACATAAAATGGGCTGAGACTACAGTCTCCCAGTTGCAGAATGATGAGCCCTGATTGACTGCACATGGTAGGCACTTAATAAATGAGTTTCTTTTACAACTTAAATATTATGTACTAGGACTTTAATATGTGTCAAGCAATGAGCTGAGCAGTTTTACCTGTATTTTCACTATTAATTCCCCAAACAATCCTAAAAAAAAAAAATAGCTACTATTACTCTATTTTATCTGAGGGTCAGGGGGTCAGGAAGAGGAAGTTGCTTGCCCAGAACCACAGAGCAATTCCTGGGACTGGCAGGTTATTTAAGCCTAGGTTTGTCTGACTTGAAAGCCTACGAATTTGAAAACTGTCAGCTGGCCAAAGGTCTGTGGATACCAACTCTGTACACACATAATTCTATAAGGTACACTTGCCCAACTCCAACTATAATGAGACAGTGCCATTCCCATGTGCTGTGGGTTGTTTTGTGTGTGTGTGTTGTTGTTCTTTTAAATAAGTAATCACATTTATTATCTCCATCTTTCAGAAGAGGAAACCGAAGATCAAAAAAATGATGTATCTGTCCAAAGTCACAAGGTTAGACAAAGAAAAGAGCCAGGACGTGTAGCCTGGTTTGTCTTACTTTAAAGCTGTATCTTTGGCTCTTGTCTCCTGCCACTCCAGGTCTACCCTTGCTGGCTTTGGGGGTCTGGACTGGGTGATCTACACGGGCCCCCCAAGCATGGATTCCTAGTGGTCTGACACCCCAGAGGATGGTTTTTACAGAAGATACTGTGAATCGGAACTTTTTGGCACAAGAGTCACAGAAAGCAGAAGCCAGCATCTTTATGGAAAAAGATCATTTGTCGCGCATATGTGTGTGTGTGTGTGTGTGTGTGTGTGTGTGTGTGTGTGTGGGTGTGTGTGTGTAAAGCTTAATTTCTCTTTTAAAGAACTGGGACATACTTAGCCCATCCCAGGAATAGGTTTCCAACCTCTTTACTAATAATATGGAATCTTGTTGTAATTAAGACAGTACAGTAGCAACGTCCTCTCTTTGCTTCCCCAGTTGAAATAACAGGTAGTAGGAAGCTGACATTCTCGGTGCACAAAGGAATCTGTCAGTCGATCAGGCCAGGTTTGTATCTGTGATACCACAAGCCAAGCTGGCAGCAAGCCCCACGACCATACATGCTCCACATCCTCGATTGCAATGGGACATGCCACTGGGCCCGTGGAAGACCCACAGAGACACCTCCTCTAACTACAGGAATGTCAGCACTGAGCCCTCTGGCTGCAGAGATCTTGGGAGAGGGTGGAGGAGATCCCCTAGAGCCCTGGTGGCTTACTGTGCGGAAACAGCAGGAGTTTTTTGTATTTATTTTAATATGTTTTATTGATTTTTTACAGAGAGAAAGGGAGAGGGGATAGAGAGTTAGAAACATCAATGAGAGAGAAACATTGATCAGCTGCCTCCTGCATACCTTCTACTGGGGATGTGCCCGCAACCAAGGTACATGCCCTCAACCGGAATCGAACCTGGGACCTTCCAGTCCGCAAGCCGATGCTCTATCCACTGAGCCAAACCAGTTAGGGCAACAGCAGGAGTTTTGTAGCCCAATGGGCCCCCACTGGAGTGGGGCTCACGAGCGTCACATCTTAGGCTAGTTGATTATCTTCTGTGATCCTAGTCTCCTCCAATGTGAATCAGGAAGAAACAGTCCTTCCTGGCACAATTGGCAGTTCACTGGCCCATTGTAACACTAGGCATGGCTGCCAGCTAAAGAGTGCTCACAGGTACCAGGCCGTTTACATGCATTACTTCATTATTATGAGCTGGGTACTGTGACTCTTTACATTTTGGTGATAAGGACATTGGTTCCAAAGATGTAAGTAACTGGCCAATTATTACCTATTAAGTAGCATCAGGGGACCAGAACTTAGATCTGCCTGAATCCAAAAATTACGTTCTTAACCATATTATACAATAGCCTCCTTTTACCCAAGGGAGACATGTTCTGTGACCCTCAGTGGATGCCTACAACTGCAGATAGAACCTGACTCTATGTGTACAATGTTTTTCCACACATACATACCTACAGTAAGATCTTTTGGGCAATTTCATGGGTAAAAGGTTTGTTCTTATCAGCCTCAGTGTACAATTTTTTTTCTCTCATTAAGTTATCAACTTTTTCCTTTTCAATGAAAGGAAGCACATTATGGCTCCTCCTTGGCACATCCGAATGGCCAGCATCACTACCCCTGTGCGTTGGGGCCTTTATGAAGTAAAATGAGAGTAACAAGCACTGGGATACTGTGACAGTGGATCTGGTACCCGGCGGCTACTACATGACTCGCAGGCGGGGTGCGTCTACAGCATCAGGCATCGGTGACAGGAGGCTGCTGTCCACCTCACAGCGCAGCGTGCGTGGATGTGAAACGTAAGGGCTCTGCAAGGTGAGTTCAGATGGGGAAACCTTGCAGAGGGAGGGACTGAAAGCAATATCGCAAAGGAACTTCAGGATGTGGAAATAAGCAGCAAAATGGGGGTGGGAAGAAGGGTTAGGACAGTGTTGGGTGACATTGAATCCTTACTACCCATACAACAGCCCATCTAGAAAGTGGAGGAGGCGGGACCCAGGCCCCAGCCTGGGTGTGCACTTCAGTCGGGGTACTGCCTTGCCCCTGGCATGGAACTCGGCACTGCGCAGAGGGTAGGCAAGGAGTAAGTATTTGAGTAAATGAAGGGACTCCAGCCCGCCACCTCTCATTTCTCAGTGTCACTTTCTGCCTCAACAATGAGGGAACAGAGCGAGGCTGTCTCAGAGAGGGCCATGCAGAAGGATGTGTGAGCAGGGGCCTGTAAGTTGCAGGTTTTTATAAAGACCGTAGAAGAGCACTTATTTGTGCTATGGTACACGTTTGAAAAAAGAAATGCTTTCTTTGAGTGGGAGAGAAGGGGATGCGTTTCAATGGAGAGAAACATTAAAGGCTGCAGTGAGTGGACTCTGTGAATGAGCCCAGACTTGAGGAGGTGGATTCTTTGTAACCCTGCTTTCCCATTGGCTAGGTAGGTTTCCATGGTGCTTCCGCAATACATCTCCTCCGCCTAGAGGGTTCAGGGTCACCTCTCTGCTTAGCCAGGCGGAATGAATAACGGTATGCTGGAAGAAGGAGTCTCCGGTTTTTAGGTTATAAAACCTGGGGATAATCCTTGCTTTCCCCTTCACCTTCCCCGAGCCTCGGTCTCCGCACCTGTCAGATAGGGTGACATTATCCACATCTCACACATGGCGCATCAGGACTCAACGATATAATGACTGGGACAGGCCTGGTTCACTCCTCGCTCCCTAAGAGGTAGCGACTGTTCGTGTGATTCGAGTAGCCGAATGTATCAGGGGAGGCCCGGGATGGAGGCGGCTGGGGCCCACCCTGCCGGCGGGGACAGAGGGGTGGAGAAAGAGGAAGATGTCAACCTCACAGGCCTGGGTCAAAAGTCACAAGGCCATGCGCTTTCTGCCTGTCTCAGAGGTAATTGAAGAACTGTTCCAGAGACACATCTGAAAGCTGTTAGGGGACCAGGCCGGGCCTGGGGGGCCCTTTGTGAAGGGAAGAGTGTGGAGAAGGGAGAGGGAGAGGGAAAGGAGGAGGGAGAGAGAGAAACAGACCCACGTCCACGCTCGCCCGGAGAGCAGAGTGAGAATCGAGGGGAGAGAGAGTGACCGAAAGGGAGCAGCCAGACCTCTGCGTTTCTTGGGGACCCAGCAGGGTGCCGGCTACCTTCTGCTCAGTTCTTTCATTTTCTTTTTGCCCCCGGGACAGGCCGAGAGCCATGAAATTTGAACTAGAACTACTGAGCCATCATAAACTACACATCCTAATGTTACGGTGGGGAAACTGAGGCCCAGGGAGGGAAAAGACTCGAACAAGGACCCTCCCTGCTTGTGTTTCTTGGATAGCTGACTTTGGTCCCATCGAACTTTTAGTACATATAAGAGAGTGCTCTGAGGATGAAGCGCTGGGCCATGTAGCAACCTGGGGCTCCAGGCTCGAACCCTCGCTGTGTTTCCCTCTGGTCTTGTTTCAGGAGAAAGAACACCGGCCAAGGTGGCTGAAAACCTGAGCCCACGTCCCAGCTTCTGCACAGATGTCCAAGGCAAGAGGGATTTCACCCTGTGGGGACGTGCCTTGGGATTGGCTATTTGAATGCAAAGTATGGGTCCCTGTTTCTCCAATGTCCTCAGGACAAAGTCTAAACCTCTCATCAGGGACCCTGAGCGCCACGTCCTCATGTCCTTTCACGAAACAGTAATCATCACTGAGCTGCAAATGAACTCTGGCCACCCATCCAGCCTCATTTACCAGTCTGTTTGCCACTCTGACCCACAGCAAATGATCATGCCCAGCTGCGAATGATTCTAGAACACGGATTCCGCCTCTGCCTGTGCACACGCTGGACCCTCTGTCGGGGCCACCCTTCCCCTTCTCCACTGGACCCTCGCCACCTTGTCTTGGAGGCACCAATCAATGCTCATCTCCTCCGGAAAGCCTTCCTTCCTGCAAGAGACCCCGTGAGAACACGTGCAGGCCAGTGTCCATGCACCTGTCTCTTGCCCTGTGAGCTGGTGAGCATCTTCAGGACCCACCTCTACCCGCCTCCACCCCGGACTCAGCTACCTAAACCATGAGGTTCCTGACAAACACTTTCCAGAATGAAGGACTGAATGAATGAGTGCCTCGGTCACCTATGAGGCAGTGGTTCCCTTGTCTGGAAATCAGGTTTTCCGTCTGTAAGAGGAACAAAATGTGATGACACGGAAGGGTCGAGACAGGAGACAGAAGAGGGGAACCGCTGCAAGCATGGCTCTGGAATCAGGCGATGTGCTTTTAACTTCCGGCTCCCCACATATTGTGAGGCCTTGCCTCGGTTTACCCACCTGCACAATATGAATCATACTATTAAACCCCACTGTGTAGGGTCCTCTTTGGAATGAGTGAACTGTGGGATGGGAGTGCTTGCCTGTGCTGCCCTCCCTGTGAGAGGGCTGCGGGCAGAATTCTCACTAGTGTTCTCATGATGCCACGGCCCCGGGCCTGAGTCCCTCGCCAGAGCAAGCTGTCCTGGTGGACCGCAGAGGAGGTGGGTGGGGAGGAAGCTGCTGTTGGTCTCATCCACGACCCCAGGCCCCGCGCACAGCAGGGGTGAGAGAATGAAACTGAGAAGTTAATTGGCGGTGAGAGCTTCTCACGGATCTGACAGGGGGTAAGAGCGGAGACAGGGCCCCCGAGGCCCACGTCAGGACGACGGTCCCGAGAGGACAGGGGAATGCGTTTGAAGTCTCCAGGCCAACGCCTGCTCCTCCCCAGCCGCCACGTGATTTAGGCGTTCTGGGGAGGCAAAAGTCTCCTCGCTGATTTGAAGGGAAACAGATGTTTCCAGGCCAGAAGCCCTGGTCTTGTAAAATGCTCCGCCCCCCTCCCCCAACCTCCCAGCTTTGGCAAACAACCTCACTGCACCCCCTGCCCCTAACCGTCCCCTCCCACCCCCGCCCTTCAACCATCATCACTCCCCTCCCGGCTGTTCCCAGCACAGTGTGGCGGCTCAGCTCAGGGCTGGGGAGCTGGATGGGGCACCCGGCCACCCTCTTCTGGGTCTCGGTCTGCTGTCACCACAGTGAGAGAATTAAACCAGATCGCCTCTGAGCAACAGCCTAGATCTGACACTCTTATAAGGCCTGGGGGATTTTCCCTCAGAAAGAGACAGGGTTTTCCATTCCAGATTTTTCTCTATCACAGCAGATGGCACAGAACATGTGCTTGAGTGTCAGATGGCTCTGGGTTCTAATCTCAAGGCCATCAGCTACTGGGCAAGCAGCAACTTAAGCCTGGGCCGTGATTTCCTCATCTGTAAAGTAGGAAGAAGGGTTATAGCGCATAGAGTAGTGAGAATTAACTCAGAATTCAATCCCCTTGCCTCCATATGTTAGGTTTCTTATGAACAAGTCCGAGTACCATCACTCTTCCCTTTTCCTACCCGTGGTGCACAGAACAGTCTGGACCCTGAGCAGGTGCATTAAGAATGTTTTGTAGTTGATTACTGGCTAGTCGGGAAACTTGCTAGGCCCCCAGCATTCCAAAGACTTGGGGTCTGAATCCTGCTCTGCCCGCGGACCAGAAAGGACATTCTCATTCCATGACCACACTGCAGCAGGGTACAGGTATTGGAGATATACCCAACCTGCTTTAACTGTAAATCATATTACAATTTGTGCATGGTTCAAACAGTCTTTGGAGCCTGACTACCCCCATTCAAATGTTGGTTCTACCATCTACAACCTTTATGACCTTGGACAAGTGAAATAACCTCTCTGATCATCAGTGTTTCTTGACTTTAAACTGTGGGTGATACTATTACCGCCTTCAAAGGGATATTAGTGGGATAAAGAACTCAAAACACATCTGCGTGGGTGCTTAAGTTGTTAATCTCTTCTAGGATGGTCTTAAAATGAGCTCCTCCCCCAATTCGTTGACCTTGCTCCCACTGAGAGGCGGAGGATACTCTGTGTCCCTTCACCTTGAATGTGGGCAAGTTCACAAGCATTTTGATTAACAGAATACAGCAGAAGAGACATCGGTGACTACTGAGTCTGGTCCCTAAGAGGCTATGCGACTTCCACCTTGCTCGCTGAAATGCTCTCGCTTGGAGCCCTGAGCCTCTACGCAAGACATCCCAGTGTGAAGAAGCCATGCCACAAGGAACAGCTACTCCAGGTGCCTCAAGGGTCTTCGTGTTAGGGTCATCCATGCCCAGGCTCCAGATCCTTTAGGTAATTTCAGCCCAAGTAGCCTAGTCACCCCCAACTTTTCAAGCACTGAAGCCCCAGACTTCATGGAGCAAAGGCAGTCCACCCTGCTGTGCCCTGTCTGAATGCTGGACCCACAAAATCCATCAGCATAATCAAATGGCTGTCTAAGCCGCTAAATGTTAAGGTCATTTGTTGTGTCACCAAGGGTAACTGATGCATCTAGAGCAGGGTCAGCACGCTGTGGCCCTTGGGCCAGGCTGCGTCTGCTGCCTGTTTTGTAAATAATGTTTGAATGGACCGCTGCCACGGTCATTTGCTTCACGTGTATTTTCTGTGGGCGCTTGCACAAGGCAGTGGCAGCACTGAGTAACTGCGCCAGAGACTACGTGGCCCACGTGCCTAAAATGCAGAGAGAAGGGTGCTCTCCGTGGCTAGAGCTTGGGCAGTTCTTGACGGCAGATCATTGGCTTATGTTACCGTGTTTGATCCCAGCGTTAGAAATCATGCCTGTCTCACACATGGGCTCACTGAGTCGGGTGACTGCCCAAGGACACAAAGCCCTTCTGTTTCCAGGTCCAATGCCCAAACCACCTGCTGAAGATCTGAACTCCAGGTGGGGCCAGACACTGAATGAGCAGCATAGCCCTGGGCACTGCTCTGGGCTTCCCAGCCTGGACATGAGGCACTGAGAAGATGGTTTCTATGGACTGGCTGCCAGAATTCCCGTGTCCAGTTGTCCCCAGCTGGGTGCTGGCCACCAGGCAAAACACCTCTCTTTTCATCCAGGATTGTCAAAGTGAGACCTGACAATGGACCCCTGCCCCGCTCCACAGGCAGCCCATTTACTCCTGGCACACAAAAAAAACAACCTTCTTATCTCCCAACTCGGGCAACAACCCATGCTTTCTCTCAAGATAAATACTGAATTCCAGTGCCCAGCACAGAGAGGACACCAGGGTACTGAGGACTCGGGTCCTTTCCTGGCTTCCACTTTGAGAATAGCCCTGTCTGAGGCATGGGAGACCCTTCCTGGGACAAAAGTGAGTCAGCCTGTGCTTGGACTCTAAACATCAGCTCCCCGCACTGGCCCTCTCTTCAGCCCCTCCACGTTCCTGAGCTATAGCGGGTAAAGAACGTTGGTGGGCGTGGCAGCCAAGAGAGCCCTAAGTGGGGGCCACATCTGAAACCAAGGTTGGTGCTAGGCTGGGGCACAGGCAAGAGCGATCTAGAATCAGGGCCAGATACCCACTGCTCTCCCCACCCTAGTCCCCAAAAGTCAATGAGATAGGAGCACCTGGCGCTTCCCCAGGCAGAGGAGACACTCTCATGGAGAATGAGTGTGGTCCCTGCTTCCAGGGAGCTCACAGAAGAACAGGGAGATGGCCAAGTGCACAAGAAATGGGATGCAGGGCTACTAGCACTTCGGTAAAAATGTATTCTTGCCCCTTCCCAAGTTGGCTTCAGTTGTGTCCCTTCTTCCTTTTTTAAAATAACCGGATTAAGCGTGGGACATGCAGGCCACCTGGGTCCTCCATTAGCTGTACCCCACAGGAATGTCAAGCACCTACAAGAATCTCAATTTTTCCTATTAAAAAAAAATGGTTGATGATCCTTACCCTTTCCACCCAAAAGCCTTAGAGCAGTGGTTCTCAACCTTTTTTAATGCTGTGACCTTTTAATACAGTTCCTCATGTTGTGGTGAACCCCAATCATAAAATTATTTTCGTTGCTACTTCATAACTGTAATTTTGCTACTGTTATGAATCATAACGTAAATATCTGTGTTTTCTGATGGTCTTAGGCTCTACAGCAGCGGTTCTCAACTTGTGGGTTGAGACCCACAGGTTGAAAACTGCTAGCAAGGTCACCTAACACCATCGGAAAACAGATATTTACATTGTGATTCATTAACAGTAGCAAAATTACAGTTATTAAGTAGCAACAAAAATAATTTTATGGTTGGGGATCACCACCACATGAGGAGCTGTATTAAAAGGTCACAGCATTAAAAAAAGGTTGAGAACCACTGCCTTAGAGGAATGAACATGCCAACAATTTGAATATACAAACACTATGCAAATGACCTGTCAGAGTTCATTCATTCACCGGGACAAAGACTGCTGTGGGAAGCCAATACAACCTGACCCCTCTTGAAAGAAAAACTCGGGTTAGCACTTTATTTAGCTTCCCACAGCCATTCTTGTCCTTGTCCTTCCTTTCCTCCTTCTCCATTCCTTTCTGTTCTCATCCCCTTCTTCCCTTTTTTATTTTTTTATTTTCAGGGAATAAATAATAACACAAAGTTGGAGGGTGTTCATTGTTTGGTGGGTTGTTTTAGGACAAAGCAGACAAAGACTGATTTTATGGTTTTAAATCAAGGAATGAATTAAGCATGGAATGCCTGACTATTCTACTTCAACTTGTAGTCCTGGGATCTTTAAAGCAGATTGTGGCCTTCTTCTTATCTTTATTGTGTACTGGACAGACTCTGAAACTCAGATAAAGACCAATAATTTTCAAGTGACTTCAGCTACAGAAATGTTTTGCAGGAAAGCATAACTTGGGAAGTCTGTTGGATTGAGAGACAGAGGGCATGACTTACAGGTCTAATCTTGTCGTTAACGAGCTATGTGGCTTTGACCAGACTGTTTGATCTCTCTGGGCCTCAGGTACCTCTAGATAACCCCCCAGGAATGCTGAGAGGACCAAATGGTCATTATGGATGTGAAAGTGGCTAAGAGGTTCCACACACATTTCCTGGGCACCTACCCTGTATCAGACCCAGTCCTGGGAGCTTTTATACAGTCGTCTTCTGTTCTCTTTACAAGTGCCTGTGGAGTGTGTGTTATTAAATCCATTTTACAAGGAGGCAAGTGAGCCATGGAAATTTGAATTGACTTTTCCAAAGACTGCACGGATATAGTTCAGCCAGGCGCCGGCATAGGTCTCCTAACTCAAAGTCCAGTGCTGTTTCCAAATAGATAGAATTATTAGGTATTCATTGGTCCCAACGGGGTCTTGAGTCACAGTTCAGAGGAGGTTAGTTTATTAGGAGGATGAACTCCATGTTCCTAACTTTTGACAAGAAGGAGTTCTTAGTGCAGGAACACCATCACCCTACCCCCCTTTTTCATCACCCCATGTCCGACTCGAAGGTCTCTCTCTTCCTACATGGTGCCTGTTGAGACTGTGTTTTGCCAAAGCCACGTCCAGAGGAGAGGAGGCCAGGCAGAGGCCACCAATTTGGATTTACTCTTGGACGCTGAGTTAGGGAACACTTTGGGCAGGATGATTCTTGTTTAGTTGAAGTTAAGCGAAGTCTCCACATCCTGTGTGAGCTGTGCTTTCCCGTGGGTGGAGGGATGAATGTGGGCAGAAAGGACAAGCCTGTAGTTGGAGTCCAAAGGGCTCAATTTGTATCAGGTCTCCATTTCCTATTCCTATCACCTCCGAGAGCCTCAGTTTCCGTACCTATGAAAGGAAGTCAACAATACCCAACTCCCAAGATCTTTGTGAGAAAGAACACACAGAAAACACCTACAACAGAGCTTGGTATGGTACATGTTATTGTCCCGGTCTTGCTTATTCATGGTACTCATGTAAGATCATATGGGATTAATGTGTCTTGAAAATCACCCCTCTGGGCAAAGGCGATGCTCCAGAGGGTATTATAAGCAATAAGGCCATTGTTTTCCATTAGGATTAGTTAGAGCTTCAACTCAACCACTGGGTCCCTACCAAGTAAGTCTCTGAGCCTCCGTTTCTTCATCTGTTACATTCTGACAACAGTAGTAGTATGAGGACCAGAGACAATGCACACAGTGAAAGCTGGCTGAGATGGGTCTGAACCCTGGGCTCCCCTGCCTGTGCCCCCTGGTCAACACTATGACCTTGGGTGAAGTCCTTCCCCATGGGCCTTGCTTCTTTACCAGATGAATTTACCAGTGATTCTAGCAAATGTTAACACCAGTTTATTACCAACCCTTCACAAACTCTTCCAAAAAAGTAAAATTGTATGAAGCCAGTATTACTTTGATACCAAAACCAGACAAAGACACCACAGGGAAAGTCCAATATCCTTTATAAATACAGACATAACAAGATACTAACACAATCCAATACCATGTAAAAAATTGTACACTATGACCAAGTGGGATTTATCATAAGCTTCAACATATGAAAGTCAACCAATATAATACACTGTATTAATGGAATAAAAGGACACAAATTACATGATCATCTCCATAGACAAAGAAAAGGCTTTCATACAACCCAACAACCTTTCATGATTAAAACAAACAAACAAAAAACACTCAACAAACTATAACCAAAGGTACCTTCCCAAACATGATAAAGGGCATCTGTGGAAAAGCCACAGCCAACATCATACTTAATGTGGAACAGGCAAAGCTTACCCCTAAGATCAGGAACAAGACTAGGATGTCCACTTTCACTATTTCTATTCAACATTGTACTGAAGGTTCTAGGAAGGACAATTAAGCAAAGTCAGCCAGCTAGAAAAGGAAAATGTAAAACTACCTTTACTTGCAGGTGACATGATCTTGTATATAGAAAAACAAAGGAATTCACAAAAATAGAGCTTAAAAAATCCAGTAAGGTTATACGCTAAAAGATTTATAAAAGTCAACTGTATCTCAATATACTAGCAATAGACCACCAGGAAATAAAATTAAGAAATGATTACATTTACTGTAGCATTGAAATAAATAAAACACTTGGGAAACTTAACAAAAGGACTGTGAGATATATACGTTCAAAACTACAAAACATCATTAAAAGGTATCTAAATAGAAGGAAAAAATATCTATATAAATGGGAAGACGTCCTGTGTACATGGGTGGAAAAACAACACTGTTAAAATAGAAATAATCCCAAATATATCTATAGATTCAATACAATCCCTATCAAAATTCTAGCTGTTTTTATTTTGTTTGTTTTTTTGTTTGCAGAAATTGATAAGCTACTTCAAAATCATTTTGGAAACGATAACAAGGTTGAAAGACTCACACATCCTTATTTCAAAAATTACTACAGAATTACATTAATCCATACTGTATGATATTGATAGAAGGATAGACATAGATCAATAGAGTAAAACTGAGAGTCCAGAAATGAGTTCAGACATTACTGATGACCTGATTTTCAACCAGAGCACCAAGAAAATTCAATGGGGAAGGGTCTCTTTAAAAATTCTATTCCTAGGAATATACCCAAGAGAATTGAAAACATGCCCATAGAAAGATCTGTACACAAATTTTCATAACTGCATTACTTTTCATAGTCAAAAAGTAAAAACAACAACAACAACAAAAAAACCCTCAAATGATCACCAACTAATGAATGGATGAACACAATATTATATTTCCATACAACAGTATATTATTCAACCATAAAAATGAATAGAGTCCTCATTCAACACTACAATTTCACTGAACCCTGAAAATATTATGCAAAGTGAAAGAATCCAGGCCGAAAAGACCATATATTGTATGATTCCATTGATATGAAATATCTAGAATGAGCCAATTCCGATAGCCAGAAAATAGATTAGTGGTTGCCAGGCTGGGAAGGGTGAGGAGTGGGGGGATTGGATTGACTGTTCATAGGTATGGGGTTCCTTTCTCAGATGATTAGAATGTTCTGGAATTAGCTGTGATGGTTTCACAACCCTGTGAATATCCTAAAATCCACGGAATTGTACACTTTCAAAGGGTGAATTTCTAGGCATGTTAATTAGATCTAAAAACATCCAAAAAGCTCTATTAAAAACAACAACAACAATTATGTCCACTTCAAAGGATCCTGCCTCCCTAATGTTTCATGGAAGAAAATTGGTGCCTGGGTCTGTTCTATCTGTAGCTTTCTGAATTCTGAGTTTGAACGAACACCTTCTGCCCCATCCCTAGCCCCATACTTGCACATGGAATAGGAAACGTTACTTAAAGGGAAAACAGGGACCTCGATGCGCAATGAGGTAGGTCATGGTGGCTTTGGTGTGCCTGGAAAGGTAGGAGGAGTCTGAGGAAGGCAGCAGGACAGCTTCAAACCTCAGTACGATGCCAAGCTTAGGGCAGAGTTCCATGTTTAAATGTCACCTGAGTTTACATGTCACCTCTGTTGCTCATGGGCTATGGGACACCAGGTAAGTACTTCACATCCTCCCGCCTCTGCTTCCTTGTCAATAAAATACACACAGTTCCACCTGCCACACAGGGTGGCTAGACTCCTCAGAGTAGAGGAAAAACTCTCAGCTCCATCCATGGTTCAAATAATTATTTTTAGTAATCTTCATCTACATTTTCTGTCTCTTTGATAAAAAAAAAACTGTTTCAATCCAGCGTGGCTTCACCTTGAACCCCGGGCATCCTCCCAGCAACCTGCCCGGCCTCCTCTCTCTGCCTGATGTTCTCTCTCCAGTTTCTTCCCTTGCCTCCTTCAGATCTTAGTGCCAGTGCCTCCTTCCCGGTCCCTTTAAATTTCCACTACATCCCAAACTGCTACACCTGGAGTGCATTAGAATACCACTCGCCCAGCTCCATTTTTGTCCAAAATATTTATGATCTGCAAATATATTGTATCATATTTTTGTTTGTTATCATCTTTAGTTTGTCATTCCCACTTGAATATAAAATTCACAATAACAAAGGTTAATCTCTGATCTATCCCCAGTGGCAAAACGGTGCTAGATCACATGGTGAGGCTTCAATACATAGTTATTGAATAAATAATGATATAGATATGAATGTTCATGTGTCTGTGCATAGTTTGTATGTGTGCTTATGTGTGTGTATGCACGTGTGTGCATGTGTGTGTGGGTGGGGGGGAGTCGGGGGTAGAATGTAAGAAATAACATGCTCATTACTCAGGGCAAGGGCGGATTCTTTTCCCCACACTCCGTCCTAGAAAGCTGGGGTTTAGATGAGGTGGAGAGAAAGAGAGAAGAAGAGGATCACAGTTTTCACAAGTTCAAAGACTTAGGAAGACAAGTCCCTCTTGTCGATTTAAACAGCTGTTTGCTCACTTTACAGCATTTCTGGAAACCTATGTCCACCCAAGCGCCTTGGCTGAAGCTATTATACAAGCAGGTGCAGCTCAGCAATCCTCCATCCCAGAGGACACTCTGTGAGAATAGATTAAAAAGAAATCTAAAAGCCCAGAACTGCCTCCCAAGGGATGCCTGATTTACTTAACCAGACAAGATGTCTATCCAGCTCATATGTACATCATCATTGCCAATCATTGGCGATATAATATCTACTTTACTCTTTACAACAATCCCAAGTAGTGGATCATATTATCTACACTGATCTTTACCGATAAAGAAACCATCTCAGAGAGCAGAAATGAGATCCTTGGGTCACATGGGCTGCCAGTGGGAGAGCAGTCTCCAATCCCAGCGCCCACTTGACCCCCAGCCTACATGCTCTGTATTGCACAGAACCCCCCTACTCACCAATGAATGAGCAACACATCAGCCTTAATCCAGAAGACACATGAACAGGTAAGACATGTCCACATGAACCAGTGGTGAGCAGGAAGGACAGGACAGGAAATGAGGTGCTGGTGGAACTACTCAAGAGTAGACGAAAGGGGGCTGGAAAAGTCTCCCCTTAGGTCAGAGCTGGGAGCAGTTCCCCTCACCAACTTAGAGAGGCCAGATCAACCGAGGCAAAGTTAGGTGGTGCATACAGCATGACTTAAAGATGGACTGTGCAATCCAGGCTGCGAATAAAAGGCTAGTGATGATGCAAGCACACGGGACTGGGGCTGGTGATCTCTCAGAGGGATTCCTGACAGAGGGGGACTGCAGGGGAGCTGGGCAGCTACCCAGGAAGCCCCAAGGCAAGCCTTGCCTGTGTCAGCCCTGAGCTCCTAAGGTGAACGCCCAGCTTCTCACATGCTGAGACGTTGCACCAGGACAGAGTCTGGTCAAGTCGCTCATTCAGCCCTTGGTTAAGGCTCAGAGAGGTCCATCAACTGGTCCCAGGTCACACAGTAAGTTCAAAGCAAACCCTGGCTTTGACCCTAGGCCCCGTGCCTCCAAGGCGGGATGCAGATTCACAGTGGGGACAGAGAAGGGCGCCGAGAGGATGGTGCCCTCCCCAGAGGTGTCACCTTGCCTCACCTCCTCTGGGCACAGACTGTCAGTGTGGTTCCCAGAGAGCTTTGCTACCGAGCAATTTTTGTTCTGGTTTGAGCGCTTGTGTGCTTGCTGGGCCACACTGTCCTGTTCTCTGCTCGCCCATACAACCCAGCTTACCACCTCTTCCCATCAGCCACCATGCCTGGCAAGTAAGAGTCAGGCATACAGATGCCACATGTTTCTGTTTTCCCAAGAAACCTGCACGGGAGGTGTCAGGCTGCAGAAACAGGCTCCGAGCCTGCCAGTCAGTCTGCCGGGGCACCTGCCTGAGATGCAGTGGAATGTAGGACTCAGACACAGGCCTATGGCCGCCACCGCCAGGGCTGCACACTCCGCACCCTGCGGCCCCTCCCGGCTCCAGCCGGCAGATCCGATGGCGGCTGTGAACTCCGGCGACCCCACACGGCCCTGGTCTAATATCTCCGAGCCACCGCCGCCAACCAGCTCCCTTCGCCCGTGAAGATAAGCCTCTCCACTCGACTGGACACAGTGGCCCGAGGAACCTTGAGCTCCCAGAATAAGGACGCAGCCTGGCTGGGCACAGTTGGGGCATCCGGCCCCGATAAGACCTCGCCATGGCTGGACAAGCGCTCAGAGACGTAAGAATTTGCGTAAGCAGGAGATTGGAAGAATACATTATTAAAATATTTATTTCTATCTGTACAGGTATTGACATAAAAAAGGGGGGGAGGGAGGAAGGTTCCCAGAGAGATAAGACCCAGTGGGACTTTCTGTACCTGACTTTTAAACACACGGCTGCTACAGAAATGAAATAAATATTAATAACAAATAATAACAAACGCTGCAAGTGCCGGCTGGAGGCGGCTGCGGGTTCAACGGCGAACACGTGAGGCTGAGGAAATGAAAAAGCAGAAAAGCCAGCAAGCGCGCAGACCAGCAAAGGAGAGAACCCTCACGTCACCGGTGTGAATGAAAACCCGATGGTGGCCGCGTCTAAGGAGGAAGGGGCGAGCAGAGTAAGGCTGCTGGGCGGCAAGACTGTCACCTGCTGGTGGGTGTCGGGTTTTAGTTTGTGTCAGGAGAACAGAAAGGGCTCCAAAGCACATGCGACCGCATCCTGACCGGTCTCCATCCTGCAGGGCGGCTCCGTACTCTTTGCGCTTTATTTTCGTCTTCGTGATTAAAGCAAACAGATGAGCGCATCCCTGACGCCAATCAATGTACACGTTGCAAGGCTTATTACAATAATAACCTTGAAAGCAAGACAAAGCAGGGTGCGTGGCCCACGTTTCACATTCAGAGAGCGTGATGCTCGCCCGGAGGGTGGGAAGGGGGCTCTCTCCCCAAGGACAGACGCGGTGGCGGAGTGATAGAGCGAGTGCACAGAAACGCTGGGCCCGGTGCTGCATTCACCTTGACTTGGGAGACAAAACTGTCCCTTCTGGCGGAAGCAGCCCCGGGAGGTTTGGAGGGGTCCAAGGACTAGGCAGCACCCAGACGACCCTGCTCCCCTGCTTCGTGGCCAGTTCACCCACCTTCCACCTCCCTGCTGCCTGTCAACCAGCCCGGCCGCATTGTTCGGTACAAGCTTCCTGAGGCCCAGGCATGAGGTGGGACTTCTAGGCAGTTCCTTCCAGCCCCTGCTTCTCGTTCCCACCAGTCTATTGTCTCTGTGACTCTCCCTGCCTAGTCCCCTGTACGGGGGATTGCTTGCTGGGCCTGAGTGGGGCTTCCCATCTCCCCTTCCTCAGCACAGGAGTTAGGGCTTCGGGCTGACGGCATCAGAAAGACCCTGACATGAACCCTGCTCTGGGCTCCATCACCGTGAGCCCCTATTTCCTCACCTGTGGAATGAAGATGGTACGCCGAGGCCAACCATGTTTGCTTCGGTTGAGTTTGCTTCGGTTGAGTTTGCTTCCCTAACCGAGCCTCTTCTCCTGCTTTGCTGGGAGCAAGGTGCCTGCCTCCACTGGAGAACCATATCTCTACTTGTGAGTTGGGTAGGACTATCTGTCTGATGTCCCTGTCTCCCACTATATATATAAGTGGCGACACCGACCAAGCAAGGTGACCACAATCCTTTCCTGGGGGTTGATAGGGATGTTAGAGAAAGGGTGTGCGTGTGTGTGTGTGTGTGTGTGTGTGTGTGTGTGTGTGATCACAGGCATAAAGGATCAGCAAAGCCCATGGCTACCCAGGTCCATATCCACTTCCCCCTCTAAGAAACACCCACCCCAGAATGCAGCTGATGCTCAGGAAGTGGGGTAAAGAAAGAAAGAGTCCTTAGCTATCTATCTATCTATCTATCTATCTATCTATCTATCAATCATCTGGACTCCTGGACCCCTCCCAGGCTGCCGTCAGCACACCTGTAGGACTTTCTTTAAGTGGATATATGTTCCACTTTTTTTCTGAGAAGCAACTGTGAGTTTCTGTCACTCCCATCCCAGAGTGCGGACCCATATGTCCTCCAGAAAATCCTTCAGAAAGTTGTCGGGAAGATTAAACAAGATAATGCTGCCTAATCACACACTTAATGTAGGATCTGGCTCGTTTCTGAGTGCTTAAGAAGTGGTGGGGGGAGGTCATTGTTATCGTTAACTGGGCTCGAGCGGACTCGTCCCGGAAGGAGGACTGCCCCTTGCTCAGCTCAGCAGCTCAACCTAGTGACCAGCAAACACAACTTCTACCACAGCCTGGCTATGCCACTTTGGTCAGGGCAAGGCCTACACCTGTTCATCTGCGGCTAGTTGCTCCTTCCTCTGCCTGTCTTAATATCTGAGATGCAAAGCCGTGAATGACCCCGTCTTCGTCTCTCCTTAGTTGTCATCCCCACTCGTGTGTGAGCTCCCTGGGAGAGAGAAACCACATCTCCTGCCTCTTTCAACCCCGTCAGCCACTCGCATGGTAGTGACATCCCGGAAGAACTTCTTGCTGTTTCAAAAACAGATGAGGACAAATACTCTTAAAAATTAGAAAGGGAATAATGGGACTTTTGCCAATTTACATAGGCTTACCTATTTCATAACTCCTAGAGGAAGGTCATGGTCCATCGCAGGTGCTTGGAAAATGCTTCCTGGTCGCTGCTGGCCCTGCCCTGCCTTGAGCCAGCGGGACAGGCCAGGGGTTGAAGCAGAATTCTGGCCAATAAGCATCAGGCAGGATATTTGCTGATGAGCTGCCTCTGGCTCACCCTCAGCCCTCTCTCCTCCGGTTCATCGGATACTGCAGATTACAGGCAGATCTGGCCCACACTAGACCTCTCTGCCTCTCCCCCAGGCCTTGGGAAGAGCTTCCTCATCTGCTTCCTACAGTTCTCTCCCACCTCCAACCTACGACCCGTCTATTAGCCAGAGATCTTCCGAACGAGCAGTCTGACAATGCCTGCTGGGAAGCTGGCTCCCATCCTTAATGGCTCCCTTCCTGTCCAGATCAAGTCCATCCCTCAGCCTGGCAACAAAGCCCCTTGATGATTTGAGCTCCACCGGCCTCTTCAGCCTCATCACCCACATTTACCCCACTGCCCCAGGATGGCTTCAGTAGGGTTTGTAAAATGCTATGATGCCTTTACCCATAAGGCTCCCTCTTCCTGGAAAAACACCTCCCCTTCTCTCCATACCTTCATCTAACTGACCCTGTTCATCCTTTAAAACGCAGCTAAAATGTCACCCTTTCCATACAGCTTTCATTGGGCTGAGAGGCGTTTTTTCCTCTGAGCTCTCACGTCAAGGGACACATGTTATCATGAGCTCCATGGTGGCAGGGACTATGGGCTGTTCACCCCTAGGTCCCTAGAAGGCAGTGCAAAGCCATACTGAGAAAGAAGCCCACACTCTGAAGCAAGAGGAACGAATAAATAGCAATGCTTACGGGGAGGAGGCTATATTGAGCACCCCCTTAGGGAATGAGTATGCCCTGGGTAAGTAGAGGAAGGCTGGAGCAGGTCTCTCCTGGCCTGCAAACACTTCCTGTTTCCCCGTCTTTTCCCCATAGCTGATCTGCTGGATGCTGTGCCATCAGTTCACTGATTATTCTTGGCTTGTGGCATGGTGATTGTGTACACATCTGTCCCCTCCAGTAGAACAGGAAGCTCTATAGGGCAGGTAACCCTGTCTATTCTTTCTGTTGGTCCCTTAGAATAGGCCCTGCAGGAGGGAAGGTAGTGCAGAGGCTCAGAGCATGAGCTCCGAGGTCAGAAAAGACCTGCCTTCTAATCCCTGTTCTGCCATTGACACCCTCTGCGACTCTGCCCAACTCATGGTACCTCCGTGGGCCTTCATTTGTTTTTCTCTAAAGTGAGGGGGGAAACCATGTCTGTCTCATTGGATGATAGCTATGGTTACATGTAATAGTACGTGTATCCATTTATTTAGCCCATAAGTATTGAGTGCTTTCTGCATGTCTGAAGCTGAGTATACAGATAACTAAAACATTCACCCTCTTTACCCTCATAGACCATCAAGTTCATGAGAACAGACTACATAGGCCATTGCCAAGTTTAATCATGGCAATCAAAGGGAAGGGATGGGGAACATAACTGAGATGATGGCTTCTAGGAAGGCTATTCTGAAGAAGCGCCGTTTGGGCTGAGACCTGAAGGATGAAGAGGAGATGTGGCATGTGCCAAGGCCCTGTGATGGGTGAGAGCACAAGACTTGCTGTGCAGGAGGCTCATTACATGCTGCTGTGACTTTCCCCGGAGACTGGGCTAGTTAATGATTAGGGACCATGGGCTCGGGAGCCGGCCTGTCTGAATGTAAATCCTGGCTCTGCTCCTGACTGGTGCGTGACATCAGGCGCATGTCTCAACTCCTCTGGGCTTTCTCATCTGTATGATGAGGACAATAAAAGACTGCCCTCCTGGGGTTACTGAGGGGAAGGATGAATTAGTTTATATAAAACATTTACAATAGTGCTTAGCATATCAAAACTACTCTTTAAATAATAGCTATTCCTATCATGAGTCTTTCGCTTTTCCTCTGAAGTCTTTACAGGAATACTATTAGGCAAGAGAAGTTGCCTGAAGGAGACATAGCTGGGCTAGGAACTAAAAAAGAGCAACGGAAAGGTAAGGGAGGCTGCCTAATAAAATACAAGGAACTCCCACCTGCCTCTCCGCAAATGGTACAATCCCAGTGTCACCTCAAATAGTGCCGCTGGCACTCCCGAGATCCCTCCAGGGGACTCCCTGGGGCCTGCCCTTGGTCACATGGATTGGAACAAGGCTACTGAGATTCCTGGAAGCAAGTTTAAACCCAAGACAACATGTTATTTAAAAAACTCACAGGATTAAAGCAAAAGCAAACAAAGAAATTAGGGATATCCTCTTCCTCTTCTTTTTAAGATGCTTTTGTGGATTTAATATCCACCTAGAAGCCAACAGAATTGCTGTTTATTTATCCTGGAGCTTCTGAGTGTCTTCCCTCTCCCTGTGGCGGGCCATAGACGGGATGACAAAAGCTCTTGTCCTGGTCTTAAATGACCGCACAACCCGAAGGAGCGAGTTTTGGGGGACAGGACAACAGGAGATGCGTCAGGCAGGCTGCTCCCCCGCCCACTGACTGACCTCTCCACAACTGAGGCAGATCCCCTGCTCTCGCTGCCTGTCGGAATCTGTGAATGTTTCCCAGGAAGAAACAGTAACTTCTCCTTTTTTTGGCAGGGACGCCTGCTGAAACTCCCTGCACACAGGGCCTCGCCTCCCCTTCGCGCTGGCCTCACACATGCTAATGCAAATGAGTCCTGACCCAGCCAGGGGTCTGTGGGAAGGCTGCCAGGAGCTTTAGAACAAACATGCAAAGAATGTTATTTCATTTCTGGCATCCTGGGGAAAGAGGGACAGGGAGAGGGAAGCTGGGCAGCAAGGGGGTGCAGGGAGGGAGAGAGAATGAATAGGAATGCTTACTGCAATAAGAGGGAAGCAACTGGAAGGAGACCGAAATGCATAAAGGGCCTACTAGGTGCCAGAAATTAGCATCTATATATATATATTTTAAATTTCACATGTACTATAGAATTTATTATGCCCACTCTTTTTTTTTTCTTTAAACGCAGGAAAAAGCTTGTACTCAAAAGTTAGTTTTTTTAGTTTTTTTCAAAGGGTAGAGTCAGGATTTGAACCCGTACCTTAATATTTTCGAGTCCATGAT
This sequence comes from Lasiurus cinereus, assembly GCA_011751065.1. Taxonomy (NCBI): domain Eukaryota; kingdom Metazoa; phylum Chordata; class Mammalia; order Chiroptera; family Vespertilionidae; genus Lasiurus; species Lasiurus cinereus. Next base: position 4,655,892 of record JAAGEH010000124.1, on the reverse strand, counting down.
ATGTTTGCAGGGAGGCTGGCTTATTAGTGGTCCTTTGAAGGTTCCCAAAGAAAACTGTGAGCACAAACACCCCACATCCTATGAGTCTCTTCATCCACTTCCTCTCCACGTCCCCTGCTGCCATTGTTACAACTGCACACGCATTCTCCCTCACCAGGACTATTGTAACAGCACCCTAAGTCTCCCTACTCCAGCCCATACTCCACAGAGATCATTCAAAAGCTCAGTCTGTGGGCTTCTCACTGCTGTTCAGAATGGGGAAATGGCAGTCAGTCCTGCTCCTCCAACCTCATGTGCTCTTTATCTCAACTACCCTGCACTTCTGCTGTTTCCTCCTGTGTCCCTTCAACTTCCACCTCCTGGTCTTTATTTCTGCTGTTTTCTCTGCCCGTGCTGCAATCATCTCTCTGGTTCTAAAAGATCAATGTCATCCGTTCTTCCAGACCCCCCAGCATTTGCACCTTCCCAAAGGCCCGCTGGCTGTTAGAGATTACAGCCCTTCAGAATTTCCGTGCCTTCGTTACGGGGAAAGTCACCTTCTATTCCAGGATAATTAGCAGCTTCCAAGTTTATCCCTAATACTGGGCACAGCTCTTTCGATCTGAGCCATACAATTTCAAATTTCAGCCACACCACTGCCTCCATGAGGAATGCATGACATACAAGTGTAGACTCTGGAGCCAGGTATCTTGGGTTAGACTCATGGTTCTGCCATTTACTGATTAGGTGACCGTGGGTAAATTGCTTAGCTTTTCTGTCTTTGTTTGCTTATGTATAAAATGAAGTTATGGTTATTTCTGCTACCTTAGAGCAAGCATGCCAAACTCACAGGCGGCACATGTGGCCCACCAGCGGTGAGTTTGACATGCTTACCTTAGAGGGTACCACACTGTGAAGTTTTAGCGAGTGAGTGGGATGGAAATCTTAATACATTATGTGGCAGGCAGTACAGCTGGATAGATGTGATAGGCAGGCAGGGGTGAGGAGCTATGTCCTCGGTTCATACCGCTACACATTTACAGGAAGGACCGACCATCCATTCAACCTGCGATCCCTAATATTGACCCTTGTTGTTTGCTGAATTGGGCACCTACAAATGCCAGGCCACATGTCAGGGATTCATAGATTCCTAAAACATGATCTCTGAAACCTATACAATTTGGCTCACTGACCATCTTAGTTCTCCTCTGATCCTGAGAACTGTATTAGAGATGGGTTCAAAAAAGCAAAAGATAAAAAGGAATGAGGGAAGGCACCTCTTGTTATGTTAGACATTCAGGGATAAATAATCCCAGATTTGCCACATCTTGTGTCCAAGGGTTCCTCAGAGATGCGGAGAGGGAAGAGAGAAATGGGAGCAGCTTAGAGTGGGCAGGACACTAAGCTGATCATGTATCTCCTCCTTGGTCATCCCAGATGAAGGCCTACCAAAGGCACATATGTACTCGGTGTGTTCCTGATATTGAGTACCGCCTGTCTGTGTGCTGGACATGTTATGCCTGGGAGCTCTGCATGTGTTAACCACTCTCTATTTGTGTCTATTATAGGAATTAGCAATACCTGGACCTTATACATGCGAAAACGGAGACGCAGGGAAAATCAGTATCTTGCACAGCCAGCCAGGCAGGGCCGGAAGTTTGAATTGACCCTAGGCCAGTCTGAGCAAAAGGCCCAGACACTTAGGCTGCCAGACACCCAGACTCAGGGCACCTTCTTGTTCGATCTGGGACAGGAGAGAGCCAAGAGCCCCGGTGCCGCTCTGACCCTGGAGCAGCGCTGACCCTGGTTCCCTGGGTGATCTGGGGCAGGCCTCATGTCCTCTCTGAGCTTTCCTTTCTCCTAGAAAGAGAGACCTTGTAGTCAATGTTGGATGCCTCAAGCTCTAGAATGCATTGATTCAAATGTGAAAGCAGAAGAGGGTTGCTGGCACATGGAGGAGTCTGTCCTTAGGAGAAAGGAGAACAGAGCAGGAAGGAAAAAAAAAAAGGGCCAGAAATCTGGATTCTGTCTTGCCTCTGAGTTTCTACACATCGTTGATGGCGAGTCCCTGCAGTCTGCTAACACCTTTCCAGTGATGACGTCAAGACTATTAACAGCAACAGTCTGTCCACGGAAGGAGGTGGGAGCCAGGGGTGGGTGGGTAGCGGGCCCTCTGCAGGCAGTGATGGGCCTACGACTAGGACACTGGATGCAGGGGAAAGCTGGGAGACCTGGCTGCTAGCCTGGGGTCATTCCTATCCCCAGGAGTTGCTTGAGTCCTAGAGGGCCAGCGAGGAAAGAAAGGGACTCTCCATCGAATCCTCCCAGTGGGACAAGGAAGACACTGAGCCTCAGAAAGAGGCAGGTCTGTGTCCAAGGCCCCCGGTGGATGGGCCGCCAAGCTGGGGTCAGGCGCAGTGTGGCTTGTGACCCCACCTCGGGACCCCTCCTCAGGCAGAGCTGTCTCTGCTCTTTCCTCTTAACAAGGTGACCCCAAGGTTCCGGTAAGAGCCCTGGATAGGATGTCAGACCCCCCGTGTTAATCCTGGATCTGCCTTGACTGTGAAGGCCCAGGCTCTCCTGGGGCCTCACCTTTCCCATCTATACGCTGATAGCATTGATCTACATGAGAGGCTCCAAATGAATGACCTGCGGGCTACTTGTGCACTAAAACATGAGCAACTTTAAATCAGTGGCTGGCCAGTACTAATTCAGAGATTCCACTTAAACATCTAAACTTACGGCTTGTAAACATTTCAACACTGGGTCTACATCTTCCCATATGAATGACTAGCTGTGGCTAAGTGTCCTCTGCTGCTCTCTAGTTTACCCCAGTCCCCACTGCTCCCTGTTGTAGAGCACCCGGCACCCTGTGGATCGCCATAACTTTTTTTTTTATATATTTTATTGATTTTTTACAGAGAGGAAGGGAGAGAGATAGAAAGTCAGAAACATCAATGAGAGAGAGAGACATCGATCATCCGCCTCCTGCATGCCCCACAGTGGAGATGTGCCTGCAACCAAGGTACATGCCCCCAACCGGAATCGAACCTGGGACCTTTCAGTCTGCAAGACGACGCTCTATCCACTGAGCCAAACCGGTCTTGGCCGCCATCACTTTTGACGTTCTCCTTACAGAGCCCAGCAGAGAGGCTGCCTCCCCTCCCCAAGCATCCTGCTGCCCTGAGCGGGGGCTCTGGCTGCCCCTCGGGACGGCCACCCCACCGAGGGCCTGCAGCAGAGCGCTTCCAGAGAGTGACCCGAAACCTGCCTCCCTCGCAGCTCTTCACCTGGTCCTGCTCCCTTGGGTCCGAGTGCTCACACTTGTGGCCTCTGCCCCTGCAGAGCTCTGCTGAGAGTTGAAGAGGGGACCACCCTCCTCTGTGTTTTAACAAACGGCCCTGCTTCCTCAAATGTCCCTCAGGGACATCATTTCCAGGGCCTTCGGGGGCCGCTTCCCCTCCTCTGGATGCTTCCTTTCGGCCTTCCCCCTGAAAGCCAGCTCTTCCCTGCAGCCATGCCGCTTGCTCACACCTCCCTTCCCCCTTGAGCCTTCGCCATGCTGCCTGGGCCCCAGTGTGGCTGACAAGGTGCTCGCCGCCATCCGCAGCCCCAGTGATACACTCCTCCTGCCCTCGCCCCCCAGCTACACTCTCCGCCACAACAGCCGTGCCTCTCGGCTCCCATGCTCCTACAGTCTGTCCTCTGCTCCCTGCATGCGTTTTTTGGGGGGCTGACAACAGATGGCCACAGGTGTGGTGGCTTGGAACCAGAGAAATGTAGCTCCTCACATCTGGAGCAGTGGTCGCCAACCTTTCGGACCTCACGGACCACCAGTGGTCCACGGTCCACCAGCTGGCGACCACTGGTCCGGAGGTCAGAGATCTGAAATGAAGGCATGGGCAGGGCCGCACTCCCTCTGCAGGCTCCTGGAGAGACTCCTTCCCTGCCTCTCACACCTGCCAATGGCATCAGCACTCCTTGGCTTGTGGGAGCATCCCACTTCGATCTCTGTCTGCCTCCCCGGGCCTTTTCTCTGGTGTCTTTCTGTGTCCTCTTCTCTTTGTATAGTGACTCTGGTTGCCATCTCGGATTTTGGGACCCTCCTAATGCGGTATGATCTCATCTCACTTCCTAACTCATTACATTTGCAAAGATTCTAGTACTTTGAGGTGTCAGGCTGGCATCAATTTGGGGGAAGAGGGTAGTACCAGTGCCTCCTCCTCCTCCTCCCATTTCCTCAGGAAGACTGTGCAGTGGCCCTGGCTGGGCTTTCCCAGCAGAGCGTGACGCCAAGCATGTCTAACTGCCTTCTCTTCGGCCTTCCTGCCAGGACTGCGAGCACCACAGGGACAGAGACCTCGATAGGCTCCGTTAGTTCTGAATCCCAAGTACCCGGCTCAGTGTGAGGAGCTGTCAGATGCCCAACCCGTCAGTCCTTTCCCGGCACGCTCGGCCCTGCAGTCAGTTATGAGGCACAGGAAAAGCTGTTTCCAGATGTTTCCAGAACCGTAGTGAGCCCACGCTGCGACGCTTTGGCCCCAGACGTGGGAGGGGCCCACCCTTCCCCTTTACCTGCACCAGTTCCTCCCTGACTCTCAGCTCAACTTAGCCTGTTCTCCACACCAGGGTTACCGTCGTCGGCACAAAACACAGGCTCCCATACAGACTGCCCCTCCTCAGAGGCCGCTCCTGGCTCCCCAGGCCTGCGGGACAGAGTCTAGCTCCCCAGCACGGCCTCGGCTCCCGTCCCTCCCGCCTCCACGCACGCACACACACATCCGTGCCCCGTCCCTTGGGAGCCCTGGCTGGCGTCCCATTCCTGGATGAAACCCTGACGCAGTCTGGGGGAAGAAACAGCCGGCCCGAGAGTCCCCGGCACGTCCTCGGAGCCTCGCTGTCTGTCGCTGAAAAACAGGGTCAGTTTTCCTCTCCGAGCCTCTCGCGGCCTGGGACACGCAGCTGTGTTTGCTTCTGGCCTCGGGACAGCTCCTCGCCTCTCTGGGGCCCCGGCTGTGCACTGCAGCAGGTCAGCGTGACCTGGTCTAGATGGAACCGAGTCTGAAGTGGCTCGGCTGCCCTCTGACCCCAGGCCCTGACCAACAGGACAAGGCGCATCCCCATTCCACCGAGGTTTGGGGACACGGGAGGTCCTGGCCCCCCGCTGAGCTCTGGGCTCCTTGGCCACACCCCGCTGGCTGCCCACCCCAGAGTTAGAGAAGAGGCCCGCACCTCTGTACTTAGAGCAGGAGGAGGGGGCGAGAGGGAAAATGCTCAGGAGGGTAAAAGAGGCGAGGTCCAGGACCCCACAAGATGAAGACTGAGAAGTGACAGGAAGAGGAGACAGGCTGAAGCAGAGAGAGCAAGTAGCCACAGGAGGACGGAATTTCCAGGGACAGAGAGAGGACCAGGACTAAGAACCAAGTCAGAGAGAGAATGAGAGTCTAAGACCAGAAAGAGAGGGAAGGAAAGAAAAAGAGTCAGACAGAAGCAATAACAAAAATGCACAAAAAGGGAGGGAAAGGAGAGATGCTGGGAAAATGGGAGGGGAGGAAGGAAGGAAGGGAGGGAGGGAGGTAGGGAGGGAGGGAGGGAGGGAGGATTGGAGAGAAGAGTCTCCCAGGCAGAAGAGAAACCAGCAGAGAGCAGGTCAGGGATGTCGGGCACCCTGGCTCCCTTCCCCGGTGTGTCCTGGCTCAACCTTGGCCTCGGCCTCCACTCACACTGACCCAGAGGCTGCAACCCAGGACCCCGAGTTCACACGGGAGGCTTCCTCTGAGCCCATCTCCTTTCTCTTGGAAGCTGAAGGTCTCTGCAGATGCGGGTCCCGCTGCATCAGGGACGCGACTGAGGAGGCCACTAACAGGCAGGGTCAGGGAAATGCACAGGAAAGAAGTGTGGAGCCTCAGAGCTGAAGAAGCTCTTGGATCTGAGGCCAACCCTTCTCTTTCTAATGGCCGGGGGCCTGAGCCCACCTTCCCGCTTCCGTTCTCTCTTGAGATGCGCAGACTCTGGAATCATGAAGCAGCCCTCTGAGAGGGTCACATTCAATCCTTCCTCTCCAGATGAAGACCTGGAGGCCTCCAAGTGGCCACTCCTTGCCCAAGGCCACATAGCACCGTGATTCCTGTCTCTGCCTCCTGTCATCTGGGCGGGCACTTTTAAACCCAGTCCTGGAGGGCTCCTGACGACTTTCATGCTGTTTCCAGTAAAGTCTGTGCTGATTCTTGGCACGAAGAGAGGCAATGAAGAGGGCAGGGCAGGAATGTAAACAACGGGAAGCTTTGGGGTTTCTGATATATGATTGTAGCGTCCATGGTGGTGGCCCTGGCTGCTCCTTCCCTGTGTGGTCCAGGCTATGTCCGGGGAAGGGTGTCCCGGGCTGAGGAGGAACGCAGTGATGCTCCCTTTGAGGCTCCAAGCCCCCCGGGCTTTTGGAAGAGCATCCTTGGGCCAGGAGCCCGGACTTGTTTGCAGAAACACATGGCATTCCGGAGGCGCTGGAAAACGACTCAGCAGTGAGAGCTGGGCATCCTGGGCATCTCAACAGTGGCACTGGGAGGCTATGCCCAGGCAGAACAGGGTCCTGCTACCCTTCCAGGGTTTAACTGTTTGTTGGCCCGGGCCAGGGCTGTGGAGGTAGGCTTAGCTGGCCATCCCGCTGGGATGCCCTGAGCACGAGGGTGTCAGCAGGGTGGCTCAGGCACCGCTGCTCAGGTGAAGTACGGAATCCCGGAGAGCTGGAGGAGTGGTCCCACCTCTCCTCCCCCATTTATGAAGTACTGACAGTGGTTTGACACTCTTACTCTCTACATGTTTCAGGTCTTTGAAGCCTCCCTGTCTTATGGATTAGGTCGAATTATGACTTCCTTTTGTGGATGGAAAAACACACTCAGAGAGGTTAAGAAGTCAGTCCGAGGCCACACAGTGGGCAGGTGTCCCAGCGGGGTTCTGATGTCAAAGGCCTCATTAAACTATTTGTGTGTGAAGTGGGGAGAGGCATGTGCCTTCAAACATCTACTGCCTTCCACTCTGGCTACTGCCCTCGGTCAGATAGTGGTCATGCTAACCCTTCTCTCTGACAGACAATGATCATGTTAACCCTTCCCTCTGCCAGAGAGAGATCATGCAAACCCTACTCTCTGTTAGACAGTGATCATGTTAACCCTTCCCTCTGCCAGATAGTGATCATGCTAACTCTTCTCTCTGTCAGTGATCATGTTCACCCTTTTCTCTGCCAGATAGTGATCATGCTAACCCTTCTCTCTGTAAGTGATCATGTTCACCCTTTTCTCTGTCAGACAGTGATCATGCTAACCCTGCTCTCTGTCAGACAGTGATCATGCTAATCCTCCATGTGCACAGGACCTGGTGAAACATTCCAAACCCTTTCTCACGTGCTCTCTGGTTTCATCTTTGCAACAACTTGAGGAAGTATGATCAATGATCTGCATTTTGTGATGAGGTGAATTAGCTCCACTTCACAGATGAGGAAGATGAGGTGAGAAGTACCTTCCCCAGGGACCTGCAGGCTGGATCCGGCCCTTCCTGTCCCCAGTGTTGGATTTGTTTGTTTTTCCCATTACCAACAGGGTAGCTTGCAGTTAGAAGACACCTCTTTCACTCTTCATTCATACCTTCATCAGGTACTTCTGCCACCTCCACAGGTGTGTGGACAGGACAGAGTCAGCATGTGGAGGGAGGGAAGGGGAAGGCGGGTGTGAGAGTCAGCGTGGGTATGAATCTCAGCTGTATCCCTTTGTGTCATGTGACTTTAAGCCAAATGTTTCCTCCTTTAAGCCCTAGTTTTCTCAACTATGAAGTGAGAGGCGATAATGAAGATGAAGCTGCTGCTGCTGATGATGATAATGATAATGATACCACCAGATCCATAGAGTTGTGGTGAGGATTAAATGAGATGGTACGAGTAACATCCTTCACAGTGACCTGGCATGTACTGAATGCTCAATAAACTGATGACCACGACTCCAACTATCATCAAGGAAGTACCAAAGGTACAAAGACTGGAGACTTTGGTGTGGAGCCTGCATCCCCACCTCAATGTGCAAGTCTTACAGCTCACTGAGTTCAACGTTTCCATTTCACAGATGAGAACACTGAGGCCCCAGGGGGGATGGAGAAGCAGCCCCAGCTCTCACTGGGAGCAAGTGTGGGAACTGCTCTCTGACTCTTGACCTCCATGCTGGCATGTGGTTGCAGTACCCAGGCTCCCTTGGCATTCCTTCCTTAGAGCTGAGGCCAGGGAGGTGAGGATGGGCCTGGGGCAAGCCTCCCGATGTGTGGGAATGAGCCCCCCCACCCCAGGAATCAGGCCTGGCTGCCACTGTATGTTTGCTCAGGACCCTTTGGCCGTCATCCATGGTTAGAGAAAGTCAGGGCAGCCAAGACAAGACAGAGGCTAATTACCTTGGATAATAGGAAACCGGGGATCAGCAACAATGAGGGTGTCTAGGCCTCTGGCCAAGCAAGGGCAGGAGCCATGGATGCCCAGCCTGGCCCAGCCCATGTATTCCGAGTAGAGATTCCTGCTCAGGGTCACTCTCCAACTCCAACAACCTGAGGGTGTAGGAGCTGGCCACACTCAGACCTTCTGCAGACCCGCTCCCTCTGCTGCTTTTTGTTTGCTTTCCTTCAAAAGCAAAACAAATGAAATAAACAAGGAAATTTGATTTAAATAGGGCCTGAGCACTGGTGTTTCTGTTTTGTTACACCAGGGTGAGCTTAGGACAGACACCCAGCCTTGACTTTCACTCCTCCAGTTGGCCTCAACCCCGCGGCACTATGTAATATGGCATGATAGATGGGCTGCAAAAGCAATCGGCCTCTTGAGGTGGGGTGGAAAGAGGGAATGGAGATGGAGGAAGCCTGATTTAGAGAGAGAAAAAAACAGACAGAGAGAACAAGATAACAAAACTCAAAGGAGAAATAGCAGAGAAACTGAGACACACACAGTAACAGACATGAAGAGAATAAATAGAAAGGCGAAGAGGGACTAGTTGGGAGAATGGCAGGCAGACAAAGACAGGGTGCTAGGCAGAAAACACACAGAGAATGAAAGGCAAGAAGAGAAAGATTCAGAAAGGCGGAGTAGGACAAAACAAACGTGAGAGAGGTAGAAAAGTTGGCAAGGCCAGAGCCCAGAAGGAGGTGCAGGGGCGAATGAGAAAAACTCCCATGACAAAGCTATGCATTCCCAGAACTCTCAAGCTGGGGTCAATCTCATGCACCTTCATTTTAAAGATGCTGAAATTGTAAAACAAGGAGAGGGACGTTTAGCTCAAGGTCCCAGAGGCAGAAGTGATGATGGTGGGATATGAACCCAGACTTCCTGCCTGACAGACGGGTCCTGTGCACCTGTGCCCCCCTGAATCCTTCTATTACATGCTCTGGCAGCATGGATGAGGGGTTTGGTGTCCAATGGTACTTAATAAAAACTCAGGGGTCTGGACCCATGCTCTCTTTCTATCCTATTTATTCCTGAATGATCCTGTATGGTTAGTCTTTCCAGGGCTAGTGGGACCCCCACCTGCCTCACAGGGTACAGTTCCTCCAGGATTATCCTTGAAAGAAAGATAACCTGCAACTACATCAAGGAGAATGAAGCAGAAAGAGGAAGACAGTGACTAACATGCTGTAGGCCTCCTGGAGGCCAGGTGATCTGGTCAACCCTGAGCATGGAGTTTCTCCTGTAGTGCTCTTCCCTGTAACCCTGTGGGATAAGATCAATGACCAGCCCTCTTCTTCTAGCAAAAGAAGCCAATGCCACCTCCTCTGTGAAGTCTGCCCAGATGTCCCACTGGAAGAGGTCTTGTGGCCTATTGCACTTTGGGGATTCCGTGCCTAGAGCTCTCATTGTTCCCAAATGATGGCTGCCTTTCTGCATAAAATAAAACTTGGCCCCAACATCTATTATCCCAACATCTTTACAAGGTGCTTATTCAGTCAGTGGCAGAATCCGAGTCAGAAGGCCCAATGTTCAGCTTACAGTGACAGTCCTGAGTTTGGTGCTTGAATATGTTGGGTGTTGCCAATGAGCCTAAATATATCCAGTGTTCACCATGGTCTTTAGAGAAGTAATGGTCTCCCCGAGGAAGTGGGGATAGAATGCTCTGGAGGTAAGGGAGATTCACAGATTGTGGAGGGACTACTATTTATTGAGCGCATACTTAGATATTTTGCTAGGAGGTTTCTTGTTTATGTTCATGCAACTCTGCATCCTAAGTTTTATTATTTCTGTTTTACTAGGGTTCATAGAGGTACAGCGACTTATCTAATGGTCACTTATCTAAAAATGTCAAATCCAGATTGGAATACACTGTCTGTGGCCTTTCATACCATAATTTCATTGTAAATTATCTGAGGCTAGAACCTTTGTCATAATCACAGTCACACCTGCATTTCCTAGCTCAGTGCCAAGACATTGGAAACCCTCAAAATATAGTTGCCGAGTAAGTAAATGAGTACTGGATGAGTCAGTAAAAATGCAAATAACTAAAAGGACTGATGAAATAAGTGAATGAATGATGGACTATAAGTGGATGAATAAATAGATGGATGAATGGAAAAGAGGGAGAGATGGATAGTTGGATGGATGGATAGATGGATGGAAGAAGGAAGAGAGATGAATGGAGGGATGAATGATTGATTGGGTGATGGATACATGAATGAATCACTGAGCGAGTAAATAAAAGAAACAAATGAATGAGTTTAATAACTGCAATAATTGTGATAATAGTGCTCACCTTGTTAACAACTACAGCTTTCTAGATTGGTAAGAGAGCTGGTCTATCGTTGCATGATTAGGGTACAGGAAGAAAACTGGTCTATAAAACTCTATGTTATGGCTTATGATGGCTGCATCCATATGTGGCAACACTCACTGAGATGGGAAACAAAAGAAAAATAAGCCCCTTTTCCCTCTGAGATTACAGTGGAGGCTCAGAATGACCTCCTCCTTCATCTCCAGAAGTTTGGATGGAATGACTCCAATGTACTCTATGAAGGAGTGATAATGCTGCTATTTCTAAGGGATTGGCTGGATCTATCACTAAAAATTTATATGGCCCTAGCCAGTTTGGCTCAGTGGATAGAGCGTCAGCCTGCAGACTCAAGGGTCTCGGGCTCGATTCTGGTCAAGGCCATATACCTTGGTTGCGGACACATTCCCAGTAGGAGGTGTGCAGGAGGCAGCTGATCAATGTTCCTCTCTCATCGATGTTTCTAACTCTCTATCCCTCTCCCTTCCTCTCTGTAAAAAATCAATAAAATATATTAAAATTTTTATATGTATATATGTATATGCATATATACTTATGTACATGCATATGCACGAATATGTGTATATGGATAACATGTTTATATATACATCATATATATATATATATATATATATATATATATATATATATTATATATTTCCGATATGCTAACAGAATATTTTTCAGAAGCGATGTCACAGAACTGAGAAAAGAACACAAGGCAAGGGCACCTGCCCCAGCCCTTCTTGCTAACTTGCCTCGTTCCCTCTCGGCCTACAGATCCTTTGTCAGCTGGAGATATGGTTTTGGGTTTCTGGCCTCCTTGGGCCCTTCACCACTAACCAGTATGATTCTGTGACTCACTGTGGCCACGCTTCTCCAGTGGATACTTGGAAACCTTAGCATCTCAAGGTGCACGCACAGGCTGGCCTATAAGACACGGGGTTGGCCTGGCCACACTATGCGTGCCTCGCCTCCCAGCCTCGAAACCAGCCCTGTCTGCTTCGCACGCCCCGCGCACCCAGCACGTCTTACTTGTAGAGGCCGTCGGGCTCCAGACACTTGAAGATGACGGAGTAGATACTGACTTCGGGGACCTCGCCGTGGCTTCGACCAGCTGCTACACAAGATGTGCCCAGGCCAGAGAGTAAGTCATCGGCAAAACTCAGGAATTCTCCTGGAGGGAGACAGAGACAGATAAGCTCCCCGGCTCAGGCCTTGGTGGGCAGACATTCTTGCTGCTGTCCAGTTCCATCAACTGTCTGCAGAGCCCTGCTCAGAGCGTTAGTGGACAGAATAAGCACAAGATAGGAAGACGACCCAGGCCAGTACATAGCCCTGAACTCTTTGTTTAAATTCACGCCTCAACTTTCTCGGCTGTAAGTGGGGATACTAGTACCTACCTTCATGATATTGTACCAAGGTTTGATTGATGTAAATTATTGTGCAATAAAAATGCCTAAAAAGGTTAGAGGATTGCATTTCCCTTCCTGTATAACAAAGGAGTTGAATTAGAATAGAAAATAGGTTTTGTGTCACCTGGCACTAGATTCATGGAGTGTTGTGATGGACAGAGATCTATCTGGGTTAGGTAAGGAGGTCGGGATTCTGAGACTGGTCAGTGATGAGGGGCATGGGATAGAAAGGGACGGTGGAAGAACAAGGGCTGGATGCTGCGATTTCTAGTCACCTACCCATCAGGTTTTATTTATTTAATCTTAAGGTTTTTCAATTGATTTTTAGAGAGGAAGGGAGAGGGAGAGACAAGGGAAACATCAACGTGAGAGTGAGACATCAATCAGCTGCCTCCAGCATGCCCCTTACTGGGGATCAAGCCCCAACCCAGGCATGTAACCTGACTGGGAATCTAACCAGCCACCTTGTAGTGCACAGGATGACACCCAACCCACTGAGCCACACTAGCCAGGGCCAGCCATCCTATGTTAGAAAGCAGCTGATATTTACTAGCTATCGGAGTGAAGCAGAAGATTTGATAAAGACTAGAAAGAATGAACATTTGGAATACTGAGATTTCATCTTAGCTCTGTGAAGAATTTGCTATATAGCTTTGGGCAACTCAGTTCCCATCTCAGAGCTGTGATTTTTCTCCTCTGTAAAGTAGAGGTGCTAGAATCACTATTAGGATTTTTGAAAAATAAAATAAAAATGTAGATGTGCACAAAGATTAAGTTATGAGGATAGTCATCATGGCACTATTTAAATGAGCAAGAGTTTAGAAACCAAATGTTCAACGACACAGAAACAGCAATACCAATTAGAGTTCAATGGTGCAATGGAATATTTTATAGCCCCTAAAAGTAATATTGTGGAATAACATGAGTTACATGAAAGGATATTCATGACATATTAAGTTTATAGACAGGTTACACTATTACAGAATAATCTCATTTGGGGTGGAAATCTTACATGTGTGTCTATTTAAAAAGAGAAGGAAAAATATATAGCAAATGTATAATAGTGGCTTTGTTTGCAAAGTGAGATAATGGGTACTTTTTCTCTCTTGTTTTTGCTTATCTCTCTTTTGCTTTTTAAATTATTTACAATGAACATGTATTGCTTTTGTAACAAAGGGGAAAAATCAATAAAATTTACTTAAAAATAGATAAAAGTGAATGAGCCAGACCAAATAGCCTCGAAGTTTACAATGGGATGATTTTGGAGCAAAGCAGGCTGTGTGGCATTTGATACCACACAGTATGAAACGGTCTGAGGCCTCCACACTGCTGAGTCCTGGTGCTGCCTGACCCGGAGGACCCACACTCTCTACACGCTTATATTCTCAGAGATAAACAAGAGTCTGTTCCACCCTATCTTCTCTACCTGGGCTGAAGGACAATCCGATTCAATGCAACAATCACCGAACAGTGTCTGGGACGACTGAGACCCAGAAAAGCCATGTGGCCCATCTGTCCCAGGGAATGGGGCGGGAAGCCCACGTAGCTCACTTCCTGTCCACCCTGCTAAGGACAGTCCACTCTCCATCACAAGTGGACCGTGTTAACGCTTGTCTGACTGAAGTGTGTGGATGGGCATGGATTCCGGTGAATGATGGTTCTAACGTATCGCTCCCTGTGGTCCAGAACAACAGAGCTGATGGGCAGTGTTTTCTGTTTTCCACTTTTTATTTATTATTTATTTAATATATTTTTGTTGATTTCAGAGAAGAAGAGAAAGAGTGACAGAGAGAGAGAGAGAGAAAGAGAGAGAGAGAGAGAGAGAGAGAGATATCAATGATGAGAGAATCACTGATCAGCTGCCTCATGCACGCTCCTAACTGGGGACTGAGCCCACCGTCTGGCATGTGCCCTGACCAGGAATTGAACTATGACCTCCTGGTTCATAGGTCGATGCTCATCCACTGAGCCATGCTGGCCAGGCCTCTGTTTCCCCCTTTTTAAAAACGACGATGTACAGTGCACAGCCTTGATCTGTAGATGCCAGAGCGCATGTCTGGATCAGGCTGACACAGGCCAGTTCAGCGGCTCTCGCCAGACAGACTCAGGACTGAATTCTATTTCCACCCTTTATTGCAAATCCCTTAACCTCTTAAAGTCTCAGTTTTCCTTTCTGTGACCAGGGACCAATAAATCTTTTATGGTTTTGGAGTCTAGAAAGAGAAGCGGAGTCTAGGAAGAAACTCTCGGTGCAGAACCCAGAGGTCTTGCTAGACAATAAAGAGGCAAATGAAACCCTTTTCTCATGGCAGACTTTTTCGTCCCCTATTTCTCCTGGAGACCTCTTGTATCTGTGCCTTTTGTAGTAAAATCATAAACCAACAACATGGCTCTTCCAATAGGTACCAATGCAGAGCAACACAGGGGGTGAAAAGTGAAAGAAAAGAGAGCAGAGTGATGGTGGTGGACATGGGATCATTCACCAAAGGGAATAGGACTTCGTTTCTCTTGGTTTCTTAGGATTCCCAGTCTGGCTGCTTACGCTTGTTTTCTCTGAGCTTGGATCCGTGTCTGTGTGCTTTTCAATTTGTTCCCAGAGAGCCATTGGAAAAGTTGGCCCTTCGTGAGAGAATGCAGAATGCCTGTATTAATGAGCTGTCTTCAAGCCAAAGGTGGTTGCCATTCATTTTCAAATGGGCATAGCTTTTCAGATATTCCCATGCATTTCGGGGTAATTTAGACCATGGAGAAAAGCCCCATGAATACTGGTGCACAGTTCCATGGTTTATAGGTTCAGTTCAGGGGAAGAAGCTGGGTAATGTGGAGCATGTAACTAGTCAGTCCAAGGGCATTCTGAGGACATGTGGGTCCCAGGTCTGTTTAAGACTAACTATACATAAAGATCTTCCAATGGAAAGAATTTAAAAGAAGAAAATGGACCTTTAGCAGTAACTTCTCTTTTTTTTTTCATCTAATCCTCACATATAATGAGGTAAATGATGGTGTCTCCATTGTCAAGCTGAGATTAGGCTTACAAATTTAGGAAGAAACGGGACCGAGATTTGAACCCCTTTTCCCCCTAACACCAAAGCCACCCCTTTTCGTTTATACGATGCTGCCTCCTAGAGAAAGTTTATAGAGAGCGAGCTTTCTCAATCCTCTTCAGTTTGCCATTGAATTCCTGCCACTCTCTTAGCTCTACGGGCTTGAGGAATGAAATAATAAAAGAAATGGTCCCTGACCTTCTACAGCTTCTAATCTGACAATGGGAAGAGTTGTTAAAGACAAGAACAGGCCCATAAAGTAAACTGAAATACTGCTTTTCTTGGCACTCTGTTCCAGAAGGTTTAAACTCGACCTAGATGGAGGCAGGTGAATGAGGCAACCCCAACCTGGCCCTCCTCCCTTAGGGGAGGGGGTGGGGGGAGATAAAAGACGCCGGGGGCCCCTCTATGCACAAATGCATTTCAGTGCAATTCTACACATACATGTGGTTCCACAGCATAACATACCCCGCCCCTGGCTGCGGTACAGCTGATGGACAGTAACACAGTGCAGCGGCAAAGAGGCTCGGCTCTGAGTTTACTCTGCGTGAGGTTAAATCCTGGCCTGCCCCCACTTACAGTGGGCCTTGTGCAGGCCCCAATTTCTCCTGTGTGAAATGGGCATAATCACAGCAACTAACCTGCAGTGCTGTTGTGAATTATCACATACAATACCATGTACATTGTCAGAAACCAATCAGAACAATGCCTGGTTGGTAAACTGCAAGAGCTCAAAAATATTTTAACTCTCAGCATTGTTTAGTTTTGTTTGTAATGTTTTTATTAATTTTTAGATAGAGAAGAAAGGAGGGAAAGAGACAGAAACATCAATGTCAGAAGAGAATCACTGATCGGCTGCCTCCTGCACGAGCCTTATTGGGGACTGAGCCCACAACCCAGGCATGGGCCCTGACTGGGAATTGAACCCGGGAACTCTTGGACCATGGGACCAGCCTGGCACATCAGTATTGTTTTTGTCACTGTTGTCATAACCCAGAGAGAGGCAAGGACCCTTAGAGATTTTTGTTTTGATCCACCCTACTCCCCTTTGCCGGGTGACAAAACTGCAGCCCCAAGAGGGAAAAGGTCTGCCCCTGGTCTTGCACAGAGTGGGGGTAGACTTGGAACAAAGCTGCGTCTCTCACATCCTCGGGCCAACCAGCTAAGGCATAGCAGCCGGCCTAGGAGACAGCGTCACCACCGGGAACTGAAGAGCTTCCGGAGCGGCCCCAGGAGCCCTTGCTCCTCAGGTTCTGACCAACTTCATTCCACGTGAGTGTGAGCCATGGCTCCTGGGCATTTACTATGGCTGGGCAGTGCACGAGGCCCCAGGTTCCGCCCGGCTCGCTTCTCAAACCTGGAAACTTTGAGAAAGATCGGAGCACAGGAGAAAGCCGAGGCCGGTTTGGCTCAGTGGACGGAGCATCGGCCTGCAGACTGGGAGGTCCCGGGTTCGATTCCGGTCAAGGGCATGTACCTTGGTTGCGGGTACATCCCAGTAGGGGGCGTGCAGAAGGCGGCTGATCGATGTCTCTCTCTCATCGATGTTTCTAACTCTCTATCCCTCTCCCTTCCTCTCTGTAAATCAATAAAATAAAAGATTAAAAAAAGCGCAGAAGAGAAGTTCAACTGGGTTCCCATGTAGAGCCTCGTCTAACACTGGTCTGCACATTAGAAAACCTAGAACTCAGGGGTGAGACGGAATGGCCAAGGTGGGGAGAGGGGCTAAGTCTGTCTCCTCTGCCCACGCTGACCTTCCACCAGACAAACACCACTTTAATCTGCTTTCTATCCCGATGACTTGTGTTTTATTTGGGTTGGGGGGAAACACTTTTAAAATAAAAAGCTTGGCTGAGAAGTTTTATTGCTTGAAAACTTTGAATCCTAAAACCCCGCCACCTTCCCTGATAGAAACAGGGGCATTCAAGAGTGTTGCACGTGCACGCACACACATATACCATCCGCGCGGTCCCCCCCCCCCCGCCCCCCTCCCCTGCTCCCAACACACACACACACACACACACACACACACACCCTCTCTTTTCCCCCTCCTTGAACCAGGGCTTTGCTTCCGAGTAACCATCCCCTGGCCTCTGAGAACCTCATCCCTTCCACCAGAACAGCCCTGGGCGGCCCCTGCCCCTCCCTCCGGGCACACTGGTATGGCAGAACCCACCTGGCCCAAGGCTGCTGCTGCAGCCAGCCTCACCCAGGCCCGTCCAAGACGCTCGCATTCTTTCTCTGTTTTCCTTTCCTTGAAAACAGATAGAGAGCTGGGAGTCGCTGTAGGAATGTGCCTGTTCCCCATTATGGGTCTTCTGGGGCTGTAACCCGAGTGGCTGGGGCCAGACCCCCACACGTTTCCTCATCCACTCAGCCTCGAGCCTCGCTTGCATTATGATCCGCAGAAAGGGTGGACCGTGATTCTGCAGAAGCTCCCGAACCAGCCCCACGGAGTGCCGAGCCATTTTTCCAGAGGCCCCACCCCTGTCTCCGCTCTCCCTCCTGCTCCTCTCATTCCTCCCTCAGCCCTCTTCCTCTTTGGTGCTCCCTCTCCCTCTCCTTCAGCCTCTGACTGAGGTCGCAGTCAGAGCTGGCCACCAGAGCGAATTAAAAACAGGTCGGGAGAAGAGCAGCCGAGAAATTCCAAAAGAGAAGGGGCGGGATCATTCAGCCCAGGTGGGGAGAAAGGTCCCCCCACTCAGGACTCCACACTCTTTTCAGGAAACACCAAGGGGATTTAGAGGCCACCGAGGCTGGCCCCTCCTAGCCTGTATCTGCTCCCTGCCGGGTGCCCAGGGAGGGGCAGGGCTCTGCGATTCCCCACCTTTCCTTGGCTGGGGCAAATGCAGGCATTCATTCTATGACAGAGTGCCCCCTGGAGGACCTCACTCCATCAGTTGGAGTGGACTCTTCTTCCCATACATGATGCTGCTTTAACTTGAAAAGCCAGCGTGTGCTGGTGCTAGCCATGCCACATAGGGCAAAGGAGTGCATTTGGGGGGTGGGACAGAAGAAACCTGTTTATTTGTTTTTTGGGTTTTTTTTTTTGTTTGTTTGTTTTTGAGGCAGGCTCCACCATTTATGAACTATATTATCTAAGAATAATATCTTTATCTGGAAAGTGGGTGGTCATCAGAGAATCCAGCCGGAATCAATAATACACGCAGTATCCCTGCTACATGGATGGTTCCCCAATCTCAGTGCCCTGCACACTGCTACCTCTTCCTAAATAAATTCCATCAATTTGTCTCATAACTTTTTAGTGGCCAAACTCGGCTGCTTTGCATGATATCTAACTCCCTAGGACTTCTTTTTTTCTCCCAAAAGAGGTAAATTTTAAAAGAAGGTAGAAAGGAAGGAAGGAAGAGAGGCAGGAGAGAGGAGAAAATGTTTATTTAGTTCTTACTATACGGTATCAAAAGTGTTTCACATTTTTACTGATCTTATCTTGCTTAGATGTTCAAAACAATCCATGCTGATTAATATTCAATACGCCTTGAAAATCAAATACTTAGATTAAGAATTTAGACATTTTGAGAGAAAACAAGATGGCGGCATAGGTGAACACCTAAACTGCTGCCTCGCACATGATTTCAAAACTGTGGCTAAAAGACAGAATGGACATTATCTAGAACCACAGGAAAGCTGGCAGAGTGGAAATTCTACAACTAGAAGGAAAGAGAGGGGCTCATGGAGGTGCAAAAAGATAAGCGCATGGAGAGGATGGGGCGGAGGGCCTGGCTGGCTTCCTCTAGTGGGAGGGAGATGGAAACTCCTGACTACACTGAGCTCCAGTTTCAACTGCACTGAACCCCAGTTCCAGGCAAGATTCATATGGAAGAGTCTGGACTGCTGGGAAAGGGAAGAGTACACAGAAACTTAGGGGAGCCATGAAAGGCAGAGGTCTGGAGGCTCGCAGAGAAGACTGACTGCTGAGTGTGCCACTGGCTTTCTCTACTAGAAGGAAGATGGAACCTCCCAACTGCACTGAACCCCAATTTCAGGTGAAACCCTGGTAACCCAGACTCATATGGGTCCCCAGAGCACACAGAAACTCAGGAGATCTGTGAAAGACAGAGGTCTGGAGGTGTGCATGCAAGTGCACACAGAGAGGGCTGCAGCAATTACCAAGAGACACTGAGACCCAGGAGCATCATAGGGCAGGGCTGATGGGAAGCCAAGGTTGTCTGAATAGCCCTGAGACTCCGCCCCATCTAAGCTAAGCACAGAGGCTTTTGCATTTTTGCAAGTCTTGTCTCATAAGGCTGACTCCAGCACAGAAGTTCTCCCAGGGTAGAGACAGCTGATCCACACAGCCAATTGGCCTGGAGGTCAATTCCCCCCAGTGATACCAATCCAGACTAAACTACAACAAGGCTGTACACACAGTCCACAAAGGGGTGCACCAAGAGTATCCACCTCAGGCAACTGGGGAGGTGGAGCTACTGGGCCATATAGGACACCTAGCACACAAAGCTACTCTACCAACTCAGGCAATTAGCAAAAATGCGGAGACAAAGGAACATATCACAAATGAAATAAATGGAGGAAAACAAACCACTGGATATAGAGTTCAAAACCATGGTTCTAAGATTTTTCAAGAATTTCCTAGAAAAAGTCGATAAATTTAACGAGACCCTCGAGGATATGAAAAAGGACCAACTAGAAATTAAACATACACTGACTGAAATAAGAAACATTATACAGAGACCTAACAGCAGACTAGAGGAATGCAAGAATGAAGTCAAAGATTTGAAATACAAAGAAGCAGAAAATACTTAACTTGAAAAGAAAAAAGAAAAAAGAATCCAAAAATGTGAAGATAGTAAAAGGAGCCTCTGGGACAACTTCAAGCATACCAACATCAGAATTGTGGGAGTGCCAGAAGAAGAGAGAGTGTAAGATACTGAAAACCTATTTGAAGAAACAATGACTGAAAACTTCCCTTATCTGGTGAAAAAAATAGATTTACAAGTCCAGGAAGTGCACAGAACCCCAAACAAAAGAAATCCAAAAAAGAACCATACCAAGAAACATCATAATTAAAATGCCAAGAGCAAAAGACAGAGAGAGAACATTAAAAGCAGCAAGAGAAAAACAGTTAATTACCTACAAGGGAGCACCCATACAATTGTCAGCTGATTTCTCAACAGAAACTATGTAGGACAGATGGGAGTGGCAAGAAATATTCAAAGTGATGAATAGCAAGAACCTACAACCAAGATTACTCTACCCAGCAAAGCTATCACTCAGAATTGAAGGTTAGATAAAGAGCTTCACAGATTAAAAAAAAAAAAAAAGCTAAAGGAGTTTATCAACACCAAACCAGTATTATATGAAATGCTGAAAAGTACTCTTTAAGAAGAGGAAGAAGAAGAAAAAGGCAAAAATAAAAATTAGGAACAACAAATACATATCTATCAACAAGTGCATCTAAAAATCAAGTGAATTAAAAATCTAATGAACAGAATAAACTGGTGAATATAATAGAATCAGGGGCACAGAAAGGGAGTGGACTGACAATTCTCAGGAGGAAAGGAGTGAGGTGGGTGAGGGAAGAGACTCGACAAAAATCGTACACCTATGGGTGAGGACAATGTGGGGGAGGTAAGGGCAGAGGGTGGGAACCAGGTGGAGGTGAGCTATGGGAGGAAAAAAACAGGAACAATTATAATAATCTGAACAATAAAGATTAAATTTAAAAAAATACATTGAAAGATAAAAAATTCAGACATTTTATGAATTATATCCTCAAATAAAATTCATGTAATTCCATTAATAACTTGTAAAAATAATATAAAACATTTTTATTCCTTATCTAAAATAAGTTTTTTTCTATAGATTCACTTAGCGATTTTAAAATACTTATTTTAGAATCACCTTAAACTTTACTAAGCTGTTTAAAAATGATATGGTACTGAATTCTAAAACTAAGACTGGAAGGTGAGCTAAACATGAAATACTGCTATCCCAAGTGTAAAAGTACCAAATGCAAGACTATGGTCAACAGAAATGGAAGAAAATAAAGTTGCATCAGGAAAATTAGTCATAGATAGAAAAAAATGTAAATTAGGAAAAGAAAATAATACTCAAATTATAAAGTAGTTGTCAGAAATCCAAGGGAAGACAGTAGCAGAACTAAAATTAAGCAACACTTGCTTTGTTTTTTTTAAAAAAAATAATCAGTACGTCCTAATGAATTCGGTTCATTGAGCTTTTACAAATGAGGAATTAGGTTCAAGGTTGGTTAAACAACCTGCCTAACAAGATCTCCTAGAAGTGGTGGAGTGAAGGCTAGAACCAGGGCATCGGAGGTGTAGAGTCTGTGCTTGTGCTCAGGCACCCTGGTCTACAGGCAGGAAGCTGCTTTCGGCAGAGTTGTTGTGGTCCCCTCTGGGGCATCAGGCTGGCCATGCAGGTATTTGTGGAATTCTGAGAAACTGAACTTGAGCGGTTGAAGCCTGACCCACCCCCATCTCCCCAACCCCAGCACCTGGCTTTTAGGAGAGGCAGGCTGCCTCTGATGCACCTCCTTTCAAAGTGGATAGGACTCCCAAGGTACAGGGCAGAAGGGACTGTCAGAAAGTGAAGTCTCCAAAAAAGGCAGCAGTGGTCCTGCAAGTATCTGCTGAGAGTCCCTTGGTGCCAGGCACGATGCTAAGGGGCTCTGGCTCATCATAGGCCAGTCCTCAATTAGGCATCTTTTGGTTCCACTAACAGCACCATAGTTTCTACTAATAGCACCTTAGTTTTCCACTGAGGGGGGTCTCTCCTCCCCCCATTCCAGTCTATATGATTTATGTGTACTGAGGGCTCCTCCCTCCTCCAGAGATGGACATGAGCTCAGTGGCCTGATATTCCATGTCAAGAGGCCAAAAAGAGATAAACAAGTGACGCAGGCCTGATCAACCAGACTAACTCTTGGGATGGAGACCAGGTCCTGATGACGTCACTTGAAGGCTTGGGTCAGTGTGTCTGAACCCTGATATACCTGTGGATGTTTTAAATATTGTGTGACTATTTCCCCTCTTCTCTCAAAGGCAGTTTCCATTTGTGTTTTGTTACTTGTAAACAGGGGTCATCCCAGATACCAGTTCTGCCTGGCTACAATGGCTCAGTTGGTTGCGTGTTGTCCTGTCATGCCATGCACCCAAAGGTTGCCAGTTTGATTCCTGGTCAGGGCACATACCTCTGGTGCAGGTTCAATCCCTGGTAGGGGCACGTATGGAATGGAATGTAACCAATTGATGTTTCTCCCTCTCTTTCTCTGTCTCTCTGTCTCTCTCTCTCTTCTTCTCTCTAAGCATGTCCTCAGATGAGGGTAAAAAAAAAAAAGTTCTATGAAGTCACTTTTATGATTGCCACTTTATACATGAAGAAAAAAAATTGTTTATAGGTCTTCAGCACGGTGCCCAAGGTCACACTCCATCTAAATAACAAGGCTGACTTTAAGCCCAGAGCTGTCAGACTCCCAAACCCGAGCCTTTCCCATCACAAAATCCTACCCAGGGCCAGGCACACAAAGAGTCCATTCTGGAGTCAAAATCCCTGCGTAGTTCCAAGGCCCTGCTTCCTGTGGCCTCGTCTTCTGGCCTCACTGCTCATGTTCCCTTCCTCACTTACTCACTCCAGCCACTCTGGCCCTTGCCCCCATGCCAGTATGCCAAGCATGTTCCTACCCCAGGATCTCCGACCTGGAGAGCTCCTTCCAGATCACTGCGTAAATGACACTTCCTCAGTGGGGCCTCCTCCAGCTACTCAACCACAGCGCGTCACCCTAGCGCCCTCTGGCCCTTTTCCCTTCTTTACCTCTTGTCATTAAATCTATCTTGTTCTCAGGTATACTGATGGAGTAAAAGGTTATCTGTATCTCCCACTTCAAGCCCCAAGCGGAAAGGGTCACCGTGGGGCCTGTACGCCATGGGTTCCCCATAAATATTTTTCTGGGGAGTGTATGTATTTACTGTTAAACTGAGCTGAAGGCTGGGAGCATGAAGAAGAATGTCTCAGTCTTGGGTCCCTGGAAATCAGAAGCTAAGAGAAGGTCCCATGTGCAGATGGCTTATCTGGGAGGTGCTTCTCAGAGGCAGGCAGGGGGAAAGGGAAGAATGAGATGGGGAAGAGGGAAAGTCCACCAAGAGGAGTGTCCTTAAGTTTGCTTCTGGGAGCGAAGGGGCTCTGTCCCACAGGAAGTGAATGAGATGTCTCCCAGGATTGTTTGGCTGAAAGTAGGAGAGCTGAGGCATGTACCCCCTGATTCCTGATGACCACAGATGGAGACTGTTTACCCCGGGAAGGTAAATTTCCCCACATTTATTTATTTTATTTGTTTAGCTGTGCTCACTCATGGGCGTACGGAGGCCCCTCAGTCTTGCATGAGTCCACAGCGCAGAAGCTGGAAGGTAGCGTTCAGTACTGCTGGCAGAACCTGACTGTGGACAGATGGCCCAGCGTGCGTCACGGGCCGAGAGGAGGGGGCTATGGCCCCTGAGGGGCCTGCTACCGAGGTCCGATCTCTGCCTTTAGGACATTTACTGAAAGAGAAATAGCTGTGCCTTCCTCAGCGAGATCTAGGACCTCACTGGGCTGTTGAAACAGTCTGCAAACAGTGACTGCACCCAGGAGGTGCCAGGGGGCGGGGGGAGGAGAGGCGGGGAATGAACTGCTGCGGAGACCCCAAACGGCCCCCTCTCACAGCTGAACAGGGCAGAACCGGAGTGGTTGCTTTAATGAGCGACCCATCGGAGTCCTGCAACTTATTATTAATACAGAATTCAATAATACCAGCCTGGGCATTAACAGGCACTGGCTAATAGCGGCTGCCCTTTCCTGCAGTTGGATAAATGAGGGCCATTAAAAGCCCTCGTCATCCCCGCCGGCCCGAGGACAAATGATGCTGATCCATTTGGCCGCAGAGGGTATTGCTAACATGTGTGAGGAGAGCCGACCTGGGGACCAGACTGTGGAGGAGGAGGAGGAGGAGGAAGGGGACCCCGAGCCAAGGCCTGCCCCGGCTGTCCCTCTCCGAGGACCAGCGTGTTTACTGCGGGCGCAGCACTCACCCACGGAGGGTTTTCCTTCCTTTTCTTTCTTTTTTTTTAAAAAAAAATCTCAACCCTACATGTTACACGATGGTGAAGTGGAAACAACCAACTGAACGAAATGTGCTTCTCATCAGGGTCTCCGTTCAGTCTAGCATGCCCTGCGCTCTCTGCGCTGGGCCCTGCAGTCGGCTCCTCCCTCCCCGAGCCAGCGGCCTGCCTGCGGTGGGAGCTGATGGAGGGAGGGCTGGGGAGAGCCCCTGACTGAGCTGGCGATGCCACAGCCTCTAACCTGAGGAGCTGGGCTCCGGACTCTCCTCATGTGAAGGAGGAGAAGAGAGGCCCGGGGAGGCGGGGCGGGCCGCCAACCACGCGGCTACTGCAGAGCGCAGCTTGGCCTGGCACCCGGGCTGAGCCGAGTCCAGGGCCTGTGGTTTTGTCACAACACGCGCTGCCTAATTGCTGTCTCCCCAGCCTCGGTCTCCTTGTCTCTGTCAGTCTCCTTCTGCCAGGATCAGGAGGAGTGAATTAAATCCAGTCCATAAAAACACAAAAGTAGTTTCGAATCCGGGAAGCACGCTGCACAAGGAATGAGTCCTTGTGAAGGGAAACCCGCAGAGGGCCAGGTGAGGCAAATGAGCCCGTCAGAGGGGCGCTGCCAGGCCAGAAAGGGGGAGGGGAGGCCAGGCTTTGCGAGACACTGAGGTAAGAACACACCAGGACAGCAGAGTGAGGGGATGAAGGATCTCTCCCCAGGGAAAGGCACAGACACACCCACAGGTGACACAGGGGCATTTCTGCCTCTCAGGACAGGGGGGAACCGCAAGGGGAGGGGGATTGGGGAGGATGCTGAGTGCAGAGGAAGGTACAGCAGCTCATGTCCCCAACTCTGCAATCACTGCTCCTTCCCATTAGACCCACTGGCCTCATGGGACACAGTGCAAAGGACACTGTGCACAGAAACCCTAGCTGCCTGGCATTGGAGCTCCCAGATTCCCCTCAGCTCTGGAGAGCGGGCTTCTCTTTCTGCCCGTCAGCCGAAATCCCACCTCCTCAGCCCGCCCCAGCCAATCTAGAGCAGACCTGGGCCGCCCACTACAAACACTTCCTGGACTTTTCTTCTGGGCATCAGTGACAACCTATGGCTACTCTGTTTGCTTACTGACCTCTTCATTGTCATCCGATCACTAAAATGGCAGCTCCGGGCCTCCAGGAGCCTGTCCACTGTGGTCCACCTGTCATGGTCTCCCCAGTGTGCAGCACAGTGTGGGGGCACAGTGGCTGTTCATTAAGATCCACTGATGGATGAGGGAGGAGGAGGCTGGAGAGATGGATTTGGAAACCTGTTGAGACAACCTGTGTTCTTCCCTTAAGTTTGGTTCATGCCCCATCTTTCCTCCAAAGCTTTCCTTGGCCACCCTTCTATCCACGGGGTTCCCACAGCGTCCCTGCTTCCCACCACAGTGGTCCTTAACCCAATGCCCCGAGATCAGCGGCACAGTGCCTCCCTCAGCCTCTGAGCCCTGGAACTGGGCGTGTGGAATGAGCAAGTCAATGAACGGGCAAAGCTTCCTTTCTGGATGGAAGTCAGCCCGGGAGGCCTGTGCACACTGTCCTTTGCACTGTGTCCCCTGAGGCCAGTGGGTCTAATGGGAAGAAGCAGTGATTGCAGAATCGGGGACATGAGCTGCACCCCCACCTCCCGGGGAGACTCTGTGAACAGGTGTTCACCTCGCTGCCAAAGCGGACGGCTGTGACCGAATGAAGGCACAGCAGACACTCGCCCAGCCTCTGCCTGACTTGGTCTGGCAACTAACCCCAACATTGTGACCCTGCTGACTTTTCTCTGGATGTGCCTGTCCCTTTGCTCCCTCAGCCTTAGCCTCTTGGGGTTCTGCATCTAGCTGCCAGACCCCCACACTCCAGGAAATTTCCCTCATCAATAATATTGCTTCTTGATCTCTAACCAACCCTGGCATTTCTGCCCAGCAGAGACCTTGGTCGCCTCACCTCAGCGTCCACACTGACTGTCCAAGTCCACTCTCTCTTTTTTTCTTTAATATATTTTACTGATTTTTTACAGAGAGGAAGGGAGAGAGATAGAAAGTTAGAAACATCGATGAGAGAGAGACATCCATCAGCCGCCTCCTGCATGCCCCACAGTGGAGATGTGCCCGCAAGCAAGGTACATGCCCCGACCGGAATCGAACCTGGGACCTTTCAGTCCGCAAGAAGACGTTCTATCAACTGAGCCAAACCGGTCTCGGCCCAAGTCCTCTCTTGACAATGAGGATGGCCTACAGCCTCTCCTTTTGCCAAGCCCTTTAGAGCTTATAATTCATGCCCTCGCCTTCTTGTTACATGTAAGCTTCATGAATGCTTGGTGACGAGATGGGGGTACAAATGCCCTTTTGACAGGAGGAAAACTGAAGCTGGAGAGAGGGATGTGTCCCCCATGAGGCACCTAGGCTCGAGCCTGCCTTTCCTGACCCCTCGTCAGGTCTTGGCTGGGCCGTGTGCCCCAGCTCCTGTCCCAGCCTCTGTGCCCAACAGGACCAGCATGGACTGACAGCCACCCCTGCAGTGCTCATGAGACACGCACCTCTACTGAGCCCTCCCCACGCTCCCTGATCCAGACGCTACATTTATTGGGGTGCCGGTATCAAATTCCACGGGGGGAGAAAGCTGTGGCAAAGGCAGTATTGTGCTCAGTCCCAAGTGGAAATCCCGGCTTTGCTAAATGACTCTTCTAAGCAAGTTCCTTATTCTCCCGAAAGCCTCATTCTCTTCATCTGCACAATGGGGGTGAAAGTGCCCTTTGGAACATAACCCCTAGAATTGGGTTGAGAACTGATTTAGGTGATGTATGCAATGCTTAGCACAGGGGTTGGCCCATGGTCAATGTTCAATCAATGACTCTTCTTATCACTGTTGCTCTGAAAAGCACTGATTCACCCTATGGGGTGAGCCGAGAGGAGAAATTCAACAATCCAGGAGAAGTGAATTATCCTTGGGAACTGAACACCTCATGCTCCTCCCAAACCAGAATGGCCCCGAGATTGAAAACTGCTGAATGCCCACAGCTCCCCTCTCTTTGCTCAAGATAAATCTCAAGGCCTGTGGTTAGCAGAGAGCTGAGATATCGTCAGTAGACGAGGGGGCCTCCATTTGTCTTTCTTCTTCTTCCCTAGGGTGGGACCAAGATTCAAGCCCAGATCTGACCCAAACCCACCAAAGGGAACTCCTGAGGACACCCCCCTCCCCAAGGCACCAGAGAGGATGACAATGAGACCCTGAGGCCATTCCACTGCCCAACCCACTTGCACATCAGACTGGTACATGCATGCACACACATGCACACATACATGAAGGCACACCCCTCCTCAGCCCATCCCTGTGCCCAGGCCTCCAGCAGGGAGTTCTCAGGGTGGAGAGAAGGTTGGCAAAATGAGTCAGGTTTTCTG
The DNA here is from genome assembly GCA_011751065.1 of Lasiurus cinereus. Lineage (NCBI taxonomy): Eukaryota > Metazoa > Chordata > Mammalia > Chiroptera > Vespertilionidae > Lasiurus > Lasiurus cinereus. Next base: position 4,628,168 of record JAAGEH010000124.1, on the reverse strand, counting down.
ATCATGCGAGCGACACCATTCCACCAGGCCGAGGTGAATCACTGAGAACGAGGTGAAACCTGGGAGGTGGCAAAGAGAGGTTGACTTCCAAATGGGTGGGGAGAGGGCAGAGAAAGAGACGAGGACAGAGTTAGAAAGAACTACAGCCAGGAAATACTCAGAGACAGAGAAACTGAAGCAGAAATACAGAAAAAAGAACTGGGAGAGAAAGAGGAAGAGAGAGAGAGAGAGAGAGAGAGAGAGAGAGAGAGAGAGAGAGAGAGAGAGAGACCAGCCAATTGTCATCCAATTACCAAAATGTCAGCCCCAGGACTCCAGGAGCCTGTCCACTATGGAGTCTTTATCACAGAGAGATAAAGATAGGGAGGGAGAGAGAAGCGTAGAGATTAAAACTTGGAGAAACAGAGATAGAAAGAGACTAAGATTGAGAAATAGCGAGGAAGAAAGGCCAGGAGGGAGAGAGGGAGGGAGGGAGGAAGGATATTGTTTAAAAAGAGAACGGACAAAAGCAAGACTAAAGCAGAAGCTGGAGAGGCTGAGGCAGAGCGATGTACAGAGCGAGAGGGTGGACATTGAGAACCGCCCTGGCAGGTGAGGAACACAAGCGGGTGCCTGGCTGTCACTGCACCCAGCGTGACTTTCCTGTGGGCTGGCGAGTGCCTCTTCTCATTCCATGCTGCATGGCCTCACCGAGTGCCCTGGGCAGAGGGACAGACCCTGGACCCCAAGTGTGGATGCTGCTCTCTCCCCTCCTCAGCTTTGGACCAGACACCCAGACCGCCGAAGGCCCTCTTCCCACAGCCTGGGTGCGGGACGGCCAGGGTGCCGCCTGAATCCCACAGGCAGAGGCCACTTTCTGGAGATGCTCAGAGGCCGAAGAGCCGCCACCAGAAACGGATGCCCTTGAGCCCTTGACCTGGGCAATTTTCATGACCATTTTCATTCAAAACGCCCCCGTCAATGCCTCCCACACACATGCAGCTTTTATTTTCACTCTCTAGCAAAATGACTCCCCGGTTTCCCCATTTACACTGAAATTTTCCTTTGAATAGAGAAAGGGAAACAAGCTCTCTCTTCAATCCACGATGAAAGCGTTTCTAAGCTTGGAAAATTCGGCAGGTCAGTTTTTCCTACTGTTTAATACATGTGTTAGGTTACCCTGTGTGAGTGCACAAGGCGTGTAAGCTTCTAATTCACACTTAGCCCCGCGAGTTTACAGCTTTACTATATATTTTATATATATATTACACACACATTTATATATGCACATATAAGCACACAAATACACGTGTGCATGTCTGTGTGTACGTAAGTAATCCCTCTAAGTTGCACAGTCCACCGACCTTTACAAAGAACTCTCTCTCACTGGATCCAAACAATGACCTTGGGGGCAGGGAGGGTGGGATTAGCGCCTCCCCTTTACAGGAACCTGGTGTAAGGCAGAGGCTCCAGGGACCTACAGGTCTCCAGCGCACAGCCCAAATCACCCTGATCTCATGCCCACTGGCCGGGCAGTGCCCACAGCTGAGCCTGCAGGACGCACAGCCGAGAGGAGCCGGAGCATCCTCTGTCCGGGTTGCCTTTTCCAGATGGAAACACGGAAACTGGGAGTCCCTGCCGGCCCGTACGGCATTGCCATGCAAAGGTGGCAGCTGGCTAGGGCGCCCACGGAGGGCTAGGACTTTACAGTGTACATGGCATGGCATGTCCAGCCCCTCCTTACCACGGTCTGTAAGACCTAAGGGACCCCGGGCCCCATCATTCCTGTACCCAGAGCCCCTCTGCTCTCCCCTTGCTGATCCCACTGGGTCACCTTCACTGAAACGCGGGCCCCACCTCCATGCAGACATTTGCTGTTTTCTTCCTTTCAAGCTCATCCCACTCTCTGGCCTTACACTGTCCACGTGTCATCTGTCACCGCTGCTTGCTCCCAGCTCCATGAGGGGAAGGACTTTGTTTTGCTCAGTGCTGTCTCCTCAGCTACGAGGCTAGTGTTTGGCACACAGTAGGTGCTCAGTAAGGATGCATCGGATGACCTAACTCATTGTTCGCACAAAACACCCAGAGGCTAGCCAGGCTGGGCAAGGTTCCCATTTCACACCCGAGGCCTGGGGGGGTAAAGAAAGAGCCCCGGTGCCCTTCCATTGGTGAGGGACTGGCAAGCCAAGCTGTCGGACTCAAACCCAATTCTTCCTACCCCAAGCCGTATTTCCATGGCCACTCCCCTTCCCCTTCACCTGTACTCGGGACTGGGTGTCACCTGGGATGCTGTTGTTGAGGTGAGAAGCCACAGCAGATGGAGGTGTGAGGAGGGATTTCCCCACCCAGACATAGGCCTGCTGGTGCCATCCTCTACGCAAACCAGAGCGCGGCCCAGGGCTGCAAGCATGAGTGTTCCAGACCAGCCACCGGCAGCCAAGAGCAGGACGGGATTGGGATCGAGTTGGTAGAAAGTGGAAGAGGGCAGGAAGGGGCTGTCATCCACAAGGCTCTGAGAGGCAGGCGGGAGAAGCCCAATGGCCTTTCAGAGCAATTTCCGCCCTATGAAGAGGCCGTGACTTTCATCATTGCCCCCAGGTTTCCGTCTGCCTCCTGGAGACAGCCAGGTCCTGCAAGGGAGGCGGGACTCGCTGACTCCAGGGTCAGCGAAAGGAAGGAACCTGGGATTGGACTTGGGCTGTGCGCTGACTTCCTCTGTGACTCACCTGCCCCCCGGATGCCATTTCTCCCACCTGTTCCAATAACGCTGGGGCCTATAGGAACTCCGGGGCTTGGTCTGGGGAGGCGACGTTGAGAAAAACACGGCCTATGGCACCAGGCCGGGCACTGTGCCCAGTGCTCTATGTTCATGATCTCTTTAGAATTATCACACTCATTTTGCACTTGGAGCAATGGAGGTGCAAGGTCAGCGATCATGTTCAAACTCACACAGATGGTGAACAACAGTGTTGGGGTCAGAACCGAGAGCAACCTGTCTCCTTGGCTTTAAACGTCAAGGTCGGGGGATGCCTTTCCTTCCAGAATTGTGAAGACGGGCGGTAATTACACAGAAAGATCCTAACAGTCCCTGGACCACAGCAGACCCGACGTCAGAGGAGGCCCCTGGGATTTGGATAATGATGATCCTCCAGGGAGGCTCTGAGGATGAGCGCGCAGGAGGCAGGGGGCAGAGAGGAGGCTCGGGTGGGCTGGCGGCTGGGCCTGGGCAGACACAGGCACTGCCTCTTGAACCGGGCCTTTGACGCCTGCTTCAAAGAGTACTCGCTAAAGTCATAATTTGCTAAACCAAGCAGTTCATGGGCCTTACTTCACAAATTATTACTTTGCTGTTTCAAAAGCCTCCCGTAACGAGAACCAGCCCTCCGCCAGGCAGGCGGGGAGCCGGAGTGGAGTTCCGCGGGGGATGCATTGTCTCGGGGCAGCAGACGCGTGCAATGTATTTCTGGCCGGGGCTGGCTGGATTCTTAGCTAGGAGAGGAAGGCCAACATGTTTTTAGAAACTCACAGAGCTTAGATGCCTAGATTTGGACTAAGGGCTGCTCACTCTAAACTTGAGGCACTATGGACGCTGCTTCCCCACTTCATCTACAGGGTTATTTCTAATATGGGTTCGCACAGCCTCGCGAAAGGAAAAGAAAGTGATTCCCGGTGGGGAAAGACTGAGGTTCCTTTTTAAATTTATTTTTTGTTAATCTTCAGTGGAGGGTATTCCTCCATTGATTTTTGGAGAGTGGAAGGGAGGAGGAGAGACACACAGAGAGAAACACCGATGTAGGCGATAGGAACCCCGACCAGGACCAGGAATAGAGCCTGCAACCAAAGTACATGCCCTTGACCGGAATCAAAACCAGGACCTTCCTGTTCTCCGGTCAGTGTTCTAGCCACTGAGCCGAACCAGGTAGGGCTGAGGTTCCTATAGCTGAGTGGCTTCTGCAAACATCTGCATTACTCACCACAGTAGGGGAAAATGTCTTTTTATTTTGTTATCGTCTTGCCGGGGAGGTGCTACATAAAACGTAACAACGTCGACTGGAAGGCAAGGGCGCCGCCGAGACACAGTGCCTTACTATTCGAGCCATGGGTCTCAACCACCGCAGGGGGAAAGTGTTTCCATGGGAAAATGTGGTCAGAGTTCCCTCCCGTGAGGTGCCAGAAGGCCTCTCCCCGCCTCTGTGCGCCCTCTCTGCGAGCAGCATGGCGTCATGGAAAAGCTCTATGTTTAGAGCATGAGGACATACGTTCCAGTCCCAGATTTCCTGCTGGGCTAGCTGAATGGCCCTGGGACTCTCTGGGGCTCAGTTTCTTTATCTGTCACGCAGGCATGAAAACTCCTACTTCTCTGAGGCTTTCTGAGCTTTAAAGAAAACAACACGGGCAGGATCACTTTGAGAGCTGTGAAGGCCCCATACCATATTTTTAAAAATATGTTTTTATAGATGAGAGAGAGAGAGATGAATGAGAGAAACATAGATCGGCCGCCTCCTGCACACCCCCTACTGGCGATTGAGCCAGCAACTTGGGCATACGCCCTGACTGGGAACTGAAACTGGGGATCCATCGCTTGATGCATGGGACAATGCCCAACCAACTGAGTAAAACCGGCCAGGGCACCCCCATAAAATTTTAAAGTGTGGTTAGCAACTCTCCGGGCTGTTAGGATGGAAGCCCCCTAGCCCTAGACAATTTCTACAGGAAAGTGGGCTCTGTGGCCAAGGTTGCAGGCCTCTCTGTGGACATGTGCCTGTTTCTGCTCAGAGATTCCCAGGCGACTTCTCCAAACACTTCAACTTCCAAACTGGCATGAGCGCCAAGACATAGAGAACTAGGAGAACAAGGACTGCAACACATGTGGACAATATGTGGTATAGCTCCTGCCCCTGTTGGGGGCCCTCCTGACCGAGAGGAGGGAGGAGGCGGAGGGTGTGACGTAGGAGGAAGCAGCGGAGCACAGGACAGAGGGCCTCGCAGCTCAGGGGGTGGGATTTCCTCACCTCCTCCACCCCTGTCCAGCCAGAGAGGCTAAACACCACGGGCAGTTTCTGACCTCTCTGGTCACTGTAACATGTTAAACCACGCATGAGATGAAAACCTGTATCCCAAAGCTATTCATCTCAGTTATACCATTGGTCCTTGTACTTGAGTGATAATGTTAGCCCAGGACAGTGAGCACAGTGCATTGATTAAAGCAGTGGTCGAAGGAAGACCAGAATTCCCAAGGTGCCAATGGAACTTTCTCGCTCCTTTATCCTTTGTCCTGCTTAGGGTGCCGGCCCTAAGCAAAGCTCTCCCCATACAATTTCCTTGCCGAAAAGCCCTTCGTTGTTCACCAGGAGCCTCAGAAAAAGATTGACGCTCTTTAGAGTCACCCTAACCAGTACTCCAGAACCCCTCTCTCCACAAGCCATTCCTTCTGGGGCAGTGGTTCTCAACCTTTCTAATGCCGCAACCATTTAATACAGTTCCTCGTGTTATGGTGAATCGTAAATATCTGTGTTTTCTGATGGTCTTAGGTGACCCTGCTAGTGGTTCTCAACCTGTGGGTCACTGCTGTAGAGCCTAAGACCATCAGAAAACAGGTCGCGACCCACAGGTTGAGAACCACTGTTCTGGGGTTTATACCCAAAAGGAGCTTGCAATTTCACACCTCTGCTTCTGCCTGAGCTATTCCCTCCATGTGGTAAACCATATCAGCCTGTCTCCTTGCCTGTCACCAGCATCATCCCTCTTATTGAAATCCTCTTCACTTTCCAGACCCAACTCAATGCCATCCTCCTTGGAAGCTCCTCTTGATCCAACCCCCTCACAGCCCTCTGCACCCCTTCTTCTCTAATCCATAGTTGACCACTCTTGTGTGGTGCTAATTTCATTTACATAAGCATCCAATGGCTCGGGTTGCATACATGCACCTCCTACGCTCATGGGTATCACATCCTGTAAAACTCTAGAAGCTTCTCTTTCCTTATCTGCAATATGAGGATAGTCATTATACCTGCTGTGTGGGGATGGTGTGACGAGGGATAGGAAAGTAAATTTGAAGTGTGGAAAAAAGAAAAATTTGTCATTGTGACTTTTTAATAAGCCTCCCAACCCGTGTTTTTAATTTCCTGGTGAGCCTAGTCTGCTATCTGTATCCCAGGTGCTCAGATCCAAATCTGACCCAGCCCAAGTAATTAGAAAATGCATACATTTAAAAAAATGAGAGAGTTATACAAGAGTAGGAAAGAGAACAGAAGGCTATTTTCAACATGAGAATGACCCCTTCTCCATCAACTCCATCCGGGTTCTCCTGATATTCCTTTTCAGAACATCTGAGGGTTCCCTTCACAGAACCTGTCACAATGTGACTGTCTGTGGATGGATGTTGACTTATCTCGCAGCTGCATTTGACAAGCCCCACCCCCAAGGAAGGAGACCAATTCTCTTTTGTCCACTGAATACTCAGCATTTAGGACAGCACATGGCATGCAACAACCACTACAGAGGATATGAATGATGCACAGCTTTCATAAAACCAGAAAATCATGCCCAGATGGAGGGTGAAGAAAAAGTGTAGGCTTTATTCAATAACTATTTATTGACATAAGCAGTGACACCTTCTTGTCCCCACCCATCCCCTAGCCTGGGGTAGGGGCACAATCTTTGTTCCCATTCTTCCACTCTCTCCCATGAAAACACGTATCATGATGTTTTGCATTTGTCCGTATCCTTCTCTGCTTACCTAATAGACTATAATCCTCAAAACAGAACCTGCCACAGCAGATGGGTAAGATCAGAGAACTCTTGTTATCACAGAATCAGAATAACTGGGGGAACTGCCATATGGGAAACAGGATACTGATACAGAATCAAAAAGTCAAATTTTAAGTCATAGATGCTGAGGGGGGTGGGGGGGTGGTGGTGATCACAGCCAGAGAAAGCCAGAGCCAGGGCAGCTGGGATCGGGAGAGGTATCATCTGCAAACACCAGGCACTTGGGATTTCCCAGAGTGACCACAGCAACCCTTCTAGGTTGCTGTCATTTTACAGAGCATGGCACTGAGGCTCAAAGAAGCTTAATGATCTGCCCACAATCACAGGACCTCTAAGTGGCCACGTCAGGACTGGAAACCAGATCAGTGAACTCCAACTTCACTCCTGATGTCATTCTGTGACGATGCCCCCTGGTGCTTAGACTGCCTCAGACTAACCTGTCAGGAATGAGCCAGAGCTGTAGTTGTCAGTTCTGGATTAGTTTCTAAGAGAAAGAAAGGAAGAAAGAAAAAAAGGAAAAAAGGAAAGAAGGAAGGAAGGAAGGAAGGAAGGAAGGAAGGAAGGAAGGAAGGAAGGAAGGAAGGAAGGAAGGGGAAAGGAGGGTGAGAGGGTGGGAGGGAAGAAGGAGGAATGGAAGAAGAAGAGAAGGGAAGGGAGGGAAGGAGAGAAGGAGGGAGGGAGAGAGGGAAGGAAGGAAGGAAGGGAGGGAGGAAGGAAGATAAAAGAAGGGAAGGAGGAAAAGAGAGAAAGGAAAAGGGAGAAAGATAGATAGATCCTGGTACCAAGCCAGCCCTGTTGGAAAGGGATCTTCCAGATTGTGACCTGTGACTTCATATTGAAAAACATTCTCCAGGTGATCCTCACCCAAGAACAGAGTACTGTAGTCCTGTGGGGATTTATGTCCCGTTTCTCGTGTTTGACTTGTGACTTCTACTATCCCTTCAATCCATGCTTTATCAATTCTGAAATACTTTCAATAGTGCTGACACTGAGACGCATCCTACAAGTGATGCTGAGGCAGGAATGGTTTCCGCCGCCAGGCAGTAGCCTTCACTGTGTGCACCTGTGTGAGCCTGGATGCCATTCCTGGTGCGTCAGCTGGATACACACACCCTCGGTGTTTCAGGGCACAATCATGGAAGGAACATGAGTCCCAGCTGTTGTCTGACAGCCTTCTCTGACAACTACTGGGTGAGATGATAAACATGCCAACATTAGAATTTAAAGGAAAATTCCAGAGATAACAATGGAGTCTTCTTTTAAAAAAATGCAATAATAAAAATGAGTGATGTATTGATACATGCTACCACATGGAGGAACCATGAAAACATGATGCTAAATGAAACAAGCCAGATACCAAGACCACTAATGTAAGATTCCACTTCTATGAAATGTCCAGAATGGACAAATCCATACCAAAAGGAGATCAGTGTTACTTTAGGACTGGACAAATGCGAGGACTGTCCACAGGCCTACGCTCTATCCACTGAGCCAAACCGGTTTTGGCTTCTTTTCTTTCTTAATGGCATTTAAAGTGGCATCTCAAAAGGATGAAATACAGCACTTGAGCCTCAGCTACTTGAGGCTGGTTTTTCCAGTCAATGACCAGCAGTGAAATATCCCTTATCCTCTCCATCCCTAAGCGTTCCTCTCTCCACAGCGGATTTATTTCCAAGGATGCTCATGGCTCTCAGGTGTTCCAGTTTTAATCTAAATTTCTATTCCTGCCTGGTGGGAAATTCACCGTTCATTAGATCCTGCCCCAGATCGCAGGCTTGAAAAGTAAGAGAAGAGGACGCTGTCACATCTGTCTATCTGCCTCTTCTGTTAAAAGAAATGTGCTGAGAAAGGAAAATGATTTTCTGCACCTCTGTCTTGATTATCTGTAGATTTCATTGCTTAATCCTCTAGGAAGCCCGGATCCCCGGAGAGCTCAGAGTGAATGAAATAACACATTAAGAGGGAAAAAGTCCCGGGCCTGCGGTCAAATCATTTTCGCCACCCTGGCCAACCACTTGGGCCACGGCGTTGGCCTCCGGGTGAGTTCCCCTGGGGGTGCGATTGTCCGGCTTGTAGGTGGCTCCCTGATCTGCGTGCAGGGCGCCACCCGGGACATGGGATGCACTAGCCTCTGAGGCAGCTCAGGGAGAGAGAAGACTTTCAAAAAAGAAAGGAAACAAAACGGAAGAAGAGACTGGCCTCCGGGCTTTGCCAGAGAAGAACATCTTTTCCAGTAGTTCAGGATTCCTTCAGTTACCAGACTTTTCATAAAAGATTATTTGTGTCTCACAGGCAAAGACCCGTGTTTATTTGAGCAGTCTCCAAAGCAAGTGAGAAATTTAAAATGTTAACACTGGAGAAAAGGTAAATAAAATCTGGGCTATAAAACACTAAACAGACACTAAAATGTTTGCAATACTATAAGGGGAGACTTGGCTTTCACGATGTAATAAAAGAGGTAGGAATTTTTTAAAAAATTATGTTCTCCATTATATAAAAAAATATGTATTGTCTGGGAAGGAAATATGCCAGATATTCTGATCATCTCATACTGGCAGAGTTCTGAGTGATGTTCCTGTTTCTGCATTCCCATTCTATAATAAATGTGCAATGTCCTTTTCCATCATGAAATTTAATTTTACTAAACATAAAATGTTTTTCTCATTATAAAAAATAAAATCTTTGTTACAGAAAACTTAAGAAAAAAGATGGAAATAGAAATCTGCCAGACCTAACACACATACACACAAACAACTTATCATAGCATGTTGGTATACATGCTTACAGTCAGTGTTTCCTGGATATATAAACAATGCACGTGTGTGCGCAAGATCCATAATAGATGAGACACTGTGAGGTCTACGTATCCTGTCGCTCTACTTCTGACCACGGGACTGTTTTAGGCCTAGTTTTCCTAGGTGACCCTATCCTTTGAATCGCTGATGACTGGACTTCAAGAGGTTACAGGAGGTCCTCTAAGCCAGAGTTAGTGTGGCTCCACCTAAGAACCACTTATGGTTTAGAATTGGTTATTTGGGGGCCAGAAGGGACCCCATTTGAGGATGGAACATGTAAGCTTATAATAGAATCCACTGAGGACTATCCAAATAAACCACCTCCGGTTACATTTGTCTCTGAGATGTTTCATCCCATGCCTGTGCAAATGGTAGTATATGTCTGGGCATACTCCAGAACTGCTGGAGTCCACCTTAGGATGCACCTCCCATTTCTACATCCTTACTGTGTCTACTGGATGAGCCTGATCCCAATAGTCCAGCAAGTAGCCAGGCTATACCAGAACAAGCGGGAATATGGAAGCAGTGTTTCTGAAAAATAGAACAGAATTGGTGCGATTGTTGGCTTGGGTGAGCAAAAGAAGAGGCAAGGCATAGAAAAAATATACATTGCGAGGCCAGATTATTATGATCTCAGAACTCATAATAATCTGGCCACTCAGTGTATTTGTATCTCAAATAGGTACCAAAAGTATCTAGACTTTTGCTGGAGATCAACCACCTATTTGCCCTGAGCTTTCTATCAGCTAGTGCAAAGGGGAAAACTGATCAGGTACATGATTTATAGTATCTTTGATATCAAATAAATGAGATACTCAAGAGAAGGACACTGAGTGGCCGGATTGTTATGCATTCAGAGATCAGAATAATCTGGTCACTCGGTGTATATTGATGTGGTTGTCACCTTCCTATTCCTCAGCATCATTAAAAGCAAAGCACTGTGCTGTTTCCACCTTCCCTCACTAAGCTTTCCCTACCCTTTCTACTGCTCTTTGAACATCAAATAAAAAATAAAATAAAATAAAAAGCAAAAATAACCCTCTACAAGATCAAATGTATTATACCTGGGTTACAAGCAAAATTTACTAATACTTAATTCCTTTTCTGTCGCATCCCACCTCCAGCTTCGGGGCAGTATGCTGTTAACCAAGGTATACATGAAGCTGTTGAAATGAGTTGTTATACATGTGGCATAGCCTGAATGACTGGTATACTAGTTTTACCAAAATGATTACAATACTACTAGTATAAGGAAAGACTTGGCTGACATCGTTCATCCACTGAGCCAAACCAGCCAGGGTAACTTTCCGTGGTTTATAAGATCTCTAAGATCCACTGTCTATAAAAGGGCCTAATAAGTTCTATCATTTTAAGTTAATAAGCTGTTTTCAATTCAGATCAATTCAAGTTAGTATGTTTATTATTTTGGGTTAAAGATCATTGAGAGCAATATAAGCTCATTGTCAACTTTAAGAATAATTAGGAAAGTATGAACCAAGCCAAGTTATAGATTCAAGAGGCAAAAAAAAAGAGATAATATTTTGAAGCTCTTAAAGACTTTCCTCAGTGCCATTCATTAAATTGCTGTTTTAAGAATATTATTTTTGAAATAATCTTCGTGTCCATATTTTGAGTGTACAAAAAGGCCATGTAGTACGTGTGTTGGACAGTAATATTGCCTTTTTGAAGCTAATTTAGATTGACAATTAGCTCAACTACATATGCATTCTAAGGACTATCCCATACTTATTTTTGGTGCATAGAAAAGATTTGATGGAAATGAAGGAGTTCTTCATAGTCATGGGTTTTGGGATTATAGCATAAAAGAAGACTGACACACTCTTCAGCTGATTATGGCATAGTTTTGAAACAGATTGTAATAAAGGAAAAGGAAACTTAAGGAGACATAGGATTGTTACTATTTCTTAGAGATCCTGAAGTGGAGCTGTTGGATCATGTGGGAGTTCTATTTCTCATGTTTTGAGGAGTCTCCATCCTGTTTCCTACAGCAGCTGCACCATTTTACGTTCACACCAACAATGTACAAGAGTTCTGATTTCTCCACTTGTTGTCTTGTGCTCCTTTGGTAAACTCCATTTTAACATGGTGAGGTGATATCTCATTGTGGCTTTGATTCACAATAGCCAAGGTATTGACACAACCGAGATGCCCATCATCAGATAAATAAAGAAACTGTGGAATATAGATACAATGAGACAATATGTACAGACAAAGGAATTTGGCAATTTGACAACATGGATGAACCCTGAGGACATTATGATAAGGGGAAGCAGCCGTCACAGAAGAAAAAATACCGCATAATTCCACTTATGTGTGGTGCCCAAAATAGTCAAACTCATAGACACAGAGAGTGGAAAGGTGGTTCCCAGGGGCTGGCGGAAGGGAAAAGGGGAAGTTCCAGATAAAGAGGCCTAAAATTTCAGATTTGCAAGATGAATAAGGTCCAGAGATCTGCTGTACAATAAGGAGTTATAGTTAATAACACTGTATTATGCCTTTAAAGTCTTGTTAGGAGGGCAGAGCTCATGATAACTCTTCTTACCACAGTAAGATTTTTTTTATAAAACACAGGTGCTGTACATTGCATGAAACACAGAAGCTGAACAAGGTAGACTAGCATACACTATGCCACATCCTATGCTGAGCTGAACCAGCGATCCCTTTCCGATCCTGTTCCCTTAAGACGAACGTCTTTGCTTTCCTCGTCCCCCTTTCCAGTGGCCTCTCTTGAAAAGTCACCCTCATCCACAGATGGTCAACATTACGATGGAATTTTGTTTTTCTCGCATGTGAACTTGGAGCTGATAGAAGCTTCCCGGCTCCTTGGTGGGACCCGCTGACAGACCTGCTGGCCCCAGAACCATCTGTGACTGGGAGAGGACGCTTCTGAGGATCCTGCTGGCACCCTCCGCTGAGCCACGGGGCTCGGTGCACAAGCACTGATGAGGACCTGAAGGGCAGACTTTGTCCCTGCCCCCCACAAGGCCAGCGTGACCTGGAGGGCATGACTGGCCCCTTCCCTGTGGTTTCCCCCATTAGAATGCGACAGAGAGAATGGGGAATGGGTGAGCAACATCAAATTCCCCGCACAAGCACTTGGGAAGAAGCTGCCCCAAATTAAGGGGGTTGCACTCAAAACTCTCCAGGGGCACATCATGGCAGACACCAGAGTGCTCTGCGATGAATCAACCCTGCAACTTGCACGGAGGCAGATGTTCTGAGGAACGTGCACTATCTGGAGAGGAGTTATCTGCATGAACATGGGAGTGTCGCTAGATATGGGGGGAGGACAGGGAAGCGATCAGAGCCCTCCATGTCTCATCAACCAACTCACCTATGACCGTCACCCTTTCCCACACACATGCATACAGAGTGTGTATCAGCTAAAACTGACACAGGGTACGGGGACCTTAGACATGAGGGTGGTAGATCTTTCCCTGAAATGGTCCACCTGTTATTTTTTTCCATATTTATGGGTGATTTGCTATATTGACACATCCCGGAAAGAAAGGAAAGGATAACTCAGGCTCCTCTCTTTACATAGATTTCATGTCGTTTTTATACAAAGTCTACCACACTTCTGATAATTACACATTTTTTAGTCTTGGGTTGCTTAGGTCAGTGGTTGGCAAACTCACGAGTCAACAGAGCCAGATATCAACAGTACGACTGAAATTTCTTTTGAGAGCCAAATTTTTTAAACTTAACTTCTTCTAACATTACTTCTTCAAAATAGACTTGCCCAGGCCGTGGTATTTTATGGAAGAGACACACTCAAGGGGCCAAAAATGCCGCATGTAGCTCGCGAGCCGCAATTTGCCAACCACGGAACGGGTTTAGGTGATCATTTTTTAGGAGTAATATAAGTTTGCACTGGAACACTGTAAGGGCATACATACCTCTTAGACATTAAACATTTTTAATTGATTATCTTTTTTAGAGAGAGAAAAGGAGAGAGGGGGAGAGGGAGATGGAAACGAAGAGGAAGAGGAAGAGGGAGAAAGGGAGAGGAAGAGGAGAGGAAGAGGATATGGAGAAGGGGAAAGAGGAGGGAGAGAGAAAGGAGAGGGAGAAGAGAGGAGAAAAAGAAGAGAGGGAGAGGGAAAGGAGAAGGCGAGGGAGGGAGAGCGGGAGAGGCAGAGGGAGAAGAGAGGGAGAGGAGAAGGAGAAGAGAGAGAAAGAGGGAGAGAGAGAGAGGAAAAGGAGAAGGAGAGGAGAGGAGAGGGAAGGAAGGAGAGAAAGAGAAAAACACTGATCAGTTGCTTCTTACATATCTTTCAACTGGGCATGAAGCCCACAACCTGGGCATGTGCCCAGACTAGGAACTGCATACAGAGTGTGTATCAGGTGAACTTTTGATGCATGGGACAACACTCAACCAACTGAGCCACCCGACCAGCGGAGAGAGACCTCATACTTCTGATGCTGAAGGTCACACTTTGGATCAGGTACTAAGGCCAGGCCTCTAGACTACACCACAGGCGCAAATACAATAGCAATTTTCCAGGCCCCGAATCAGTGGGAAATATGGCAAAGGAGATGAAGCCGAGAGACATTTTTGTGGCTGTCTTAAGGACATAAAAAGTCATGAGGCATAAAAATGCCTCAGAGGGCCATGACTCCCTCTTCCCAGCGCGGAAACACCCTCCCTTGCTTGTTGTGGAATCTAAGCCAGAAGACCCTCAATGCGAATGCCAGTACCCAGCTCCCAGCTCCCTGGATCCTGAGCAAACACGGACGGGCCTTGCTCCCCTGGAGCCTCAGGGACTGCCGGGTTCTTGGGCTGTCCCAGCAGCTGCTGGCTTAGAAGTGCCAACTCGCAGCCAGGGACACCAGACCTGGCACAGGGGGCTGTCTGTCAGGGACCATGGGCTGTCCTCAAAAACACCGAGAGTCTGGGAGGGCCGGGAGTTTCGACCCCCAGCACGGCTAGATGCCAGTGAGCTTCTGCAACTTCCACACATGTGCCTGCAGAAGCACCTAAAGGTAGATGTAGAAAGCACTACTACCCAAATGGGAGAATGAACTGCCGTTTGGAGTCTTCACATACACCCCACTATGCCGCACTCTGCACCTCATCTGGGGCATCCCAAGCCCTTCTCATTCCCTCAAACCAGTCATTTTTCAAACGTGTCACAGTAGTAGAACCCACCTTTCCGAAACACCTTACCTACACGTCCTCTATGAGAACAGATGGGAGTGGGGACATCTGATTGCACCCAACACTCTCCCTGTGCCCTCATCAGCTGTTCCACAGCACAGCTCGCTGTCCCCTGAGGTCTAGCCACAGATCCTTAGGCTCCACGGGACGTATCTGAAGCCACGATTTACGGATTTTTATAATCAACTTGTATCTTTCTTCAAACCCAATTTCCAAATCACCAATTTGTAGCGGGGAAAGAATGTTAAGCAAATGCACATGCCGTTGGTGAAAGAATGCATTTGGCCAACGTTCTCGGGATACAGGGCGCAGGCCAGGCACTGTGCTTGGCAGTGAGGATGAAGAGATAAAGAGGATGCAACTCTCTCGCCAGAGAGACCTCATTACTGAGGAGCCTAAGGAAAGCCACTTGCATTGCCCTGTGGAGTGAGAGGTGCTAACAGCAGGAGCGCTCATGACCGCTCGCACCTGGAACCGCTTCATTTTCCACTGAACAGAGCGGAGTTCCAGAGCGGGACATCGCCCTCAACTCCTGGTCTCCGAGCGCCCACAGCGAGCAGGGTTTCAGACTCCAGGACTGCAGGCCCTGGGAGAAGCCACGAGCACATTCTGATGCGGGACAGCAGGGGTGGGGCCAATGCCTGCGTCCTCCGATCCAAAGTGCCGGAGACACCGAGTCTCGGCTGATGGTGTGCAAGGACTCCTGGGGTCGGGCGCCCAGAGCCCAGGAGAACTGACGCCGTCAAACATCTCAGACTGGTAGACAAGGAGTTCCCGTGTAACATGTCCGTCCGCTTTCCGAATGCTTTGCCACGTGCAAAGGAATGTGACTGGTGGCATCATACATGATCCCCCTAGCTGTGTAGGAGGGATGCTTTCCCTGCTTGAGAGATGGAGAACCTGAGTCTCAGAGATGTGAGCTGACGTGTCAGCATCAGACAAGTGACAAGTAGCAGAGCCTGAGCACCCGGACATGTCAGGAGTCCTGAGCTCCACGCTCCCTGTTCTAGTTGAGCCATATACTGAATCAGAGACAGGCCTGGGTCTGAGCTTTGGCTTGGGAGTATAAAGATGGAGCACCTTTGAGAGAATTAAAGAAGAACAGGAGTTTACATGTGTTGAGTATATGTGCCATCATATTAACCCATGGCGGACCAGTAGTTTTATTGCTGGCTTTACCCAGTGGCCAGATAAGTTTCTATTGAACGAGTACAAAAAAAAACAAACAAAAAAAAAAACATTTTACAGAAATGTTAAAGGCATGCTTTAAAATTAAATACCCATTGCATTTTGAAGTTATTTATTACATATTCTTACGTGTTAATATCTTTTTAAAGTATGATACTCTGTAAAACACTGTGTAATATGAAGCGAGAATTCTCATGATCCGTCCACAATGGGCTAAGACGAAGCACAGTTCCTGCCTTTGGAACATTACAGTAGAATGGAGAAGCCAGGCTCATCAAGAGGGAAGTACTATTTCGTGTTGAGTCCTAGTCCAGAGATATGTATAGGCACTTGCTATTTGTGTGTAGCCACCAGGTGAGAGTTGTGTTGTATTCCCGACTTTCTGATGAGAAAATTGAGGCTCAGAGAGGCTAAGTCACCAGCCTCTGATCCCTACAACCAACAGGTGGGCGGGGAGCAGGCGTTGAACTCAGTGACTGTGACCCAGAAGTCCTTGCTCTCTGGCCTGCACCCAGCTGCCCTCGGCTCCCATGGGATCGGCAGCAGCCACGCTGGCTGGAGAGGGCAGGAACAATATTGTGTCACTGAGGTTTTATTTATGTGGTGCCATGATATTTATCTGGAAGCTTTCATCTGAGAGATGCGGAGTGTTTTATAAACAGCTTCTTATTCCTGCCTTTCTCCCCCTTCCGCTCCTCCATCTGAGTCCTTGGGAACCCAAGAGGTTGCTGGAGACGGCCAAGGTCACAAGTGTGGACAGGTGTGCGTGTGAGGGTGGTCCCCTGTGTGCAGACACAGCTGTGTTTGGTGATAAGAGAAGTAATCTGTCATCTTGCGTAGCTCTCTGTTGTTTCCTAACCTCTTTCAAGTCCAACTTTCATGCACTAGATCCTCACACCAGTCATGTGGAATTGGCAGAACGCGCATCAGCTTACACAGGGCAAAACTAGGCCCGGAGAGGTCAGTGAAAGCCTGAAGCACTCGGCCTGACCCTCGAGGAGAGGAGATTCGAACTCAAGTCTGAGGATCTGTACGCAAGCGGTAGGTATCACACGGTGGCTGAGAGGCTGGGTTGGGGATTGGGCAAACCTGCTCCTGAGTTCTGCATCTCCATGCACCTGCAGAGCTGTATGCCTGAGTTTCTTTGACCCTGTTCCTTCCTCTGTGAGGTGGGCCATCTCATCATCCCTGCCCCGGTGAGCAGTGGAGAACCCACATGAGCGTTACACACAAAACAGAAAGAAGGCATCATAACGCCTGGCGTGGAGGGAGCACTCAGTAGACAGCAGCTATAACAAGGTCCCAGCCGAGACCTCCTGCCACTATGCCCGTGGCCTGGGAGAAAGGAGTGAGGCTGGCATACCCCGAGAGGGTCTCTAGGAGGCAGGTCAAGGCGCAAGGTTTACCTGCAGCTGAGGTGCCAGGCCCTGTGCCCCCCTCGGGCCTGGGCTCCAGGGAGGAGGAGTGCCTTCTCGGACAGCCCATTGGCAGCTGCTGCTGTTACACACTCCCCGGCTCACCCGCCCCAGTGGCCCTGCCCACCTGTCTCCGTCCTCCCACGCTGGCAGCCCCACTTTGCCAACCTGCGTCCTCAGGTGCTCTCCCCCGCCCCTCCCACCTGGGGACTCCGCCAGAGAAAACCAAAGCACTCTGTTTGTTTTCTAAGCCGGAGCCAGAAGCCATTCCCGGAAGGCCCTCCTGGCTTAATGGGGCTGTGTCTGGTGCTGCACCGAAGCCAGGCTCTGGCACAGTCCAGGCCGCCCTCTCACAGGCCCCGCTGCCCCTGCCCGCGGTGACATTTGCTTAGTGGCGGCATCTCGGTTCTGGCTCCAACTCACCCTGTATCAACTCTCCCTGTGACCCTGGACGTACCCCTTTCCCCACTCAGGGCCTCAGTTCCTCCACCTTTACCAAAAGAGTCTGCTTCTTCCTTTTCTTTTCTTCTTACATCATCATCATCATTATTATTATTATTATTATTATTATTATTATTATTATTATGGCAGCCCAGGTCCTCAGGTGCTCTCCTCCTACTCTTCTACCTCAGTCCCCAATGAGTCCTGACAGCCCCGTGGACTCTGCCATATAACGATTCTACAAAAGAGGTCAAGCAGCAGACGCAGAGCGTTCTAGAAGGAGACATCCCGATGGTTCTTCGTTTCAAACCGCCATCTAACCAAACTGCCTGCCTGGATGAACAGGCAAACTGAGGCCCAGAGAGAAGGGGGGAGTTTTAACCCCCTCCAGTGAGTCACAGGGAGCTGGGCTGAACCTGCTCTCCTGAGTCTCATTACCAATAACAAAACGTGGATAATAAGAGGACATCAAAGGAGGGAGAGGGAGAGGCTGAAGGTAAAAAAAAAAAAAAAAAGAAGGAAAGGCGGATGAGGGCCAATTATAAAAAAGGAAGAAGAGAAAGAAGTGAACGGAAAATAAAGAAAGCTAAGGGGAGGGGAGAGGCGTGCATGGAAGAGAAGAAATAGAGGGAGAAAAGCCGGGGCAGGGGCGTCTGCCACTCGGATAGGCCCGGTGCCAGGGCAGCGCTGAGCCCCTCTTGGCTGCAGGGCGCTTACTTGGTGAAGGTAACCCGGGCAGGAACTCGCATCCCCATTGGGTCCCAGGCAGGATGGGTGCTCTTTGGCAAGGTGATGCCAGCAGGGAGGACCCCACCACCTTTAGGAGGGATTCCTGCAATGGGCGGGGAACAGATGGGCAGGGGACCCTGTGCTACTGCCATGCTACCAGCTGGGCGACTCCGCAACAGGCCCGTTTCCCGCCTCCAGGCCCCAGTGTGATGCACACCTCCACTGGGTGCCCTTCCCACACCCACCTACCCAGCATGGCATTTGGGCCACTTTTGCTCAAAAGCTCCTTGCTCTCCACTCCCCTCCATGCTTTTCCCACCACACGGAAGACATTTGTGAGTGGAAGGCTCCCACCTCCTTTGCTTATGATGCGTCCATCCTCCTGTCCTGCTGGGCCCACAGGCGTCCTTCCAACCCCACTTAAAATCTCAACGGGGTGTCCCTGTTTGAATCCCACTCCTTCCAAATGCCTCCCTTCCCACCTTCACCATCAGAATGACTCCCTCCACCTTCTAAGATTCCATGTCAAGTGTCCTGAACTTCCTTGGCCACCCTTGGCACCCTGTGCTTTTGTATCAGACCACGACAACACACACACACACACACACCACCACCACCACCACCCCCGCACACACCAGACAACCCCCGCACATAACCGAGATGACCAGATTTACTCTATATAAAGTCTCTGGGCTTGAGCTGTGCATTCTGGACAGACCTGAGTGTCAATCAAGGCCCAACAAATAGCACCAATAGCATTCGTGCAGCGGCAGCCGTGCAGGGTTCCTGTTTGTTTGCTCTGCTTTCTCTCCTGATCTCCTGGGTGGGGAAACTGAGGATGGCAGCTCTGAAGTAATTTCACACTCAGGATCCCACTGCCTCCTCCTAATCGCCCAGTAAGATAGAATTTCTTGGCCCCCAAATGGGAGAAAAAGCCTATCTGATGAGTGCCATGCTGGGTAAGGTGGGTGTGTGAAGGGCACCCAGCAGAGGTGTGCTCCAAACTGGGGCCTGGAGGCAAGAATGGACACTGACTCACTGACTCACTGTAGCTCCATGAGCCTGGAGGCAGAGAAGGAGGGTTAGGATAGGCCATCCGGTGGAGGATCAGAGCTAGAAGGAGCGGTGGAGAACGCGGCGAGTCCAGGTGACGTCTATCCCTAATGATAAGGCCGTCCGATTTTGACAGTCTGCCATCGACATCATCCCAGTGGTCTGCAAACTCATGGAGCCGCAGTTTGCCGACCACTGCATTATACATATACGACACACATATACACATACATGCATATGCACATTTACACACATACACATGCACACATACATATGCACAGACACATCCTTGGTTGTAATAAAGTTCAGAAAAACAAAAGCATCCGTTTGCACTTGCTTCCTGTCCTCCCCAGCTTGGCCCACTGGCCTCTTCTAACACCAGAGACTCTAAGATTGTTCCCTCGTGGAATGTGTGAAGGCGTGGTAAGTGAGAAAAGCATTTTCTTAGTCAACTTCCTTCCCGTGTGTCAGTTAATCTATCATCTGATGGGCATTCTACTAGGAAAATAATATGTTTTGTTCATTCTCATTTCTTTTCTCTGGGAGCAGTGTGTGTGCATGTGTTTGTGTGAAAGTGGATGCATCAGCTAACCGTGATCTAAGGAAACATGCTTTTTTTTTTTCAAACCCTTGTATTTAAACAGAAAACCATCTATTCCTAATAAGATCTCATGAGAAAAACCGGACAGGGAAGAAAAGACATTCTGCTAATAAATAGAGGTGAGTGGACATAGAGACTATCTGGCCTCACGTGCCCCCCTTGATGGCTCTTGGGATGCTTTATAGCATCGCTCGGGTTCTAATAACACAGTTCTGAACTACTGATGTAGTCCAAGCTCCTTATTTTGAGAACCAGAGAGAGTGGGGGACTCGTTGGAACTCACGCAGCGGCCACGGTAGAACTGGATTTGAACCCCCGGTTTCCTAACTCCCACATCCATGTCCCTCTAGCTAAGGGGCTCTGCACTGTGTGCTGGGGTGAGACACCCAGCCTGGGGCTTGAAGGAAGAACTTGGCATCATTTGGGACCAGGCTTGGGGCCATCCCCTCCGGCCCAAGCTCTCACGGGCACAGGAAAGGGGCACCCCAGCCTCTGCAGGACAGTCCTGGGGAGCCGCCACAGCTCCCCTTGGACATCCGTGGGATTATCTGGGTCCTGAAGAGAATGGGAAAGGCCTCGGGGTCAGGGAGAGGGGGCTGCAGGGTGGAAGGTGGGTGGCTCAGGACAGAGAAAGAGGAGGCAGTACCCGAGGGTGTGGCCAGGGGAGACGGAGCTGGGGTGTCTCCTGCTGACAGTCGTGAGAGAAGTCCAGCTCAGCAAACCTCTTCTTGAAGAGCGGGTAGTCTTCTCCCTCTCATGCTTCCCCCTTCCCGTTTTCAATGTCTCTCTTTCTTTTTTTAACAGCCTGCTGGCTTGAGTCTGCAGACATGCCAGGGAGGAAGCCGGAGAGTCTGCCTTGGACTCTAAAACAAGACTGATCAATAAGCAGTCTCACCTCACTTCATTTTAGTTCCCAAATTAAAGAGATATAAAAAGATGCAACTCGAGACGTTCCGAGCATTCAGCTCCGAGGAGCCTTAGGTCAGAGCGCACCGGGCCACGGGTTGGTGCCGACTTCCTTCCCTTTTCCCTTCCGGGCCTCAACTTCCCTCACTGGTCACATCACGATTACCCTCAGCAGGTATTTCCTGAGCCGCACTTTGTGTAGGGCACAGAGAGAGAATGGGGAGCAGGTGTGAGCACAACTGTCTGCCCCCCCAAATGCTTATGAGCATGTGGCTCTGAGAGGCCATGGGAAGAGTGCTGGCTCTGGAATCAGAAAGGGTTGAGCCCAAGTCAAAGGTCTACCTGCCCAGGCCGGTGTGACCCGGACAGAGTGCTTCAACCAAGTCTCCGCTGCTCTGGGCCTGAGGTCGGGATAATAGCACCTACCTCCCTAGCATAGCCCTGGACACACGTTGACACTCAACAAAACCAGAGCCTTTCTCACCTCTCCTACAAAACCTTCCAGAGTCTTCAAGCCTCAGGAGTCACAGGGCCTCAGCCTCTCACTGGGTGGTGTGTCCCTGGATTCTATGACCTTGAGCAGAAGTCCTGGACAGACAGGATATCGGCTCCAAAGGGTCTTCTACTTGAGACAGGTGGATGGAAATAGAGGTGCACATTGCTAACTGAGCACTGAATGGGTGATTAAACTACGAATAATCCAAGTTCAGTGTGCTTCTGACTTAACGTTTTATAATTTCACACAGATTACCTTATCACTAGTAGAGTCCTTTAATTTGCTTCTTAAGCAGGATACAAACATATGAAGTAGTAGCTAAAATGCTGAAAACCTATTAAGTATCTTAACAAAACCACAGACAGTGTCATGGTACCAAAAAAAAAAAAAAAGAAGAATACAATCTTTGTTTTCCTAACAGATTTCCTTCCAGATGAGTCCCCGCTCCTAAAAAAGTAAATAGTTTCTTGCATAAAGGACAATTGATGTGTGTGATCATTTTATAGAATGTGAAGGTGTATTTTACTTTTATTTTATTATTATTTTTAAGTTGTTAGTTGTTGATTTCAGAGAGAGAGGGAGGGAGAGAGGAACATCGATGTGTTGTGTCACTTATTTATGCATTCACAGCTGGCTCTTGTATGTGCCCTGACCAGAGCCTTGGTGTATCGGGGATGACACTCTAACCAGCTGTGCTACCGGCCAGGGCTCAGCTGACATGTGTGTAAAGGGCTGGGGACAATTTTCTCTGAAGTCCTGTGTCCTGAGTCTAATCCCACCATTGTGACCGATGTACAGTGTACCCGGGATCCGGCCTCTGGTCAAAATGATTCTATTGAGTTACACGGTGTTTACTCATGTGTGGGATGCACCCAGATTAAATCACTTAATGGGGAAAATAATAGAGAATGTTCTAGTTTCCTCTCAGTCCTTCTAATTCAGTCACGGAGAAGGGCTTGGTATAGTGCTGATGTCTGTGACAATTCTGGCTCATTGGCACCCTCCTCTCTTTCAAAGAGGCAAAACAAAGCCCCAGCTCAGAACCTTCCAGAGGCAACAGCATATGTCTAGAATTATAAAAAACTGCTGTGTTTCCTTGTATTGTCTTTGGGAGGGGGGGGCGGTTGTTTTCTAGTATGGCAAATGATCCTGCTTTTCCATTTACCGGTAGTGACATATATTTCCATTCTGAAATCATTGATTTGAGCAGACATAAACATAACGGAGAAGAAGTGAGTCGGTTTCCAGAAGAACACGGTGAATTAATAATATCCCAGGGAGGACAAAGTCGGGAGACGGATGCCTGCCTATGGGGTAGGGGTGACTGTGCTTGAAGACTTTGAGGAGGGGAACTGGGCTCCAGAACTTGCTCTCAAATACCGAGGGTGCCAGGCCCAATATCCTTCAGGGACTCAGATGCACGTTGGTTTTCAGGGAAACCAGGTTTGGGTTTCCGGGAAAATGAATTTGGATCAAGGCATACCCAGATGCTCAGGAGCGTTTCTTCTCCTCTACCCCGCTGCCCAGCAAGAGGAGAAGCCGTCTGGGAACCGTTAGTGCCCTGTAACTGTCCAGGCCGCAGAAAACAGCCCGCGGCGGCCCAGACGCCACCCCAGCGAGAGGCCGAGGCCTGGTGACTCCTCTGAGCTCCCCGGCCGGGGCCTCTCTGCGCCCTCGCCAAGGAGGGAGGCAAGGCCAGCTGTGTGAGGCCGGCCCACTCGTGTGCAGCTGGAATCTCGGAGCCAGAGCCAGTCAGGCCCCGACGCGGGCCCCTTTCCCTGCACCCTCCTTTCCCAACCGCGGCTTGAAATAGAGCAGATCAAGAGGGTGAAACCAGGACAACCCACGGCCCGGTTGCAGTGGGATGGGGTGGGCTTCCGTCGCCCCAGTTAGCACACTCCATCCCGCTCCTGCAGCTCCTGTCCCCCTCCTCCCTCCCACCCCACCCCCTGGTCCCCAGCTCACTCTGGCTCACCCCAAGACCCTTCCCCGAGGCTGGCCTGCAGGTCAGCTACCACAGAGCACTCTGAAGACCCGGGGAGGGAGAGGTTCCCTACTCAGGAGCGGGAGGGGGAGAGGGAGAGGAAGGGAGGTGGATTTCTCCACGGGTTCCACATGCACGGAACAGTACATGGAGTCATCTGAATTAAAAACGAAACACAAATCTGCACCCTGAACCCCACAGCCGAAAGACAGCAGTGCACTGGGGAGAGGCCTCAGGGAGTGGGTGTGGGGAGGGGTCGATTCTTGCCCACGAGAATGGAAATGGTATCTCCGGCCAGGGGCTGCCAGCCCTGTGACTCACGGGCCCCTCCCGTGGCTGCCTCATAAACTCTCAGCCCAGCAGCCCCAGCCTGGGCAGAAAGGATCTACTTCTTTCTCCAGCTGCTCACCCATTCGGCAACACTGTATTCAACTCCTACCAGGAGCTCCTACAGTGGAGAACCTTCCCGATGCCCTCTCTGCCCTGCAGGTACTTCGCATTTCATCGGCAAAAACAGAAAGCTGGAAGAAACCCTTGTAACAAAGTGGGAAGAGAGCGTCTGGAGGGGGACCTGAATCCCTTCCCTCTGCTCCTAAGTTTCTGAGAGACGTGGAGCAGTGTCTGCGCATCCCTGACCCCGTGTTGCCTTGTCGGTGCCTCGTCTGGAGGCTTCCATGCCTGGTGTTAAGTGCCAGGGCCCTTCAGAAGTGCCCAAGGGTGCTGCAAGGATGCGCCAGCCCAGACCCCTCAGCCACCTGCTCTCGTTGGGCTTCTCCAAATTGGGTCTGTCAATGCGTTCTGCTGATATTCAGAGGAGGAGGAGGAGAAAGAGAAGAAAAGGAAGGGGGAGAGAAAAAGAGGGAGGGAGAGTCCGAGACTTAATCTCCCTAAATGTAATACAGTAACTCTGGGTCATGAGCAAATACATGTCTAGGGCCATATTTACACGGGGAGATCGTTTTCCCACACTTTACCCACTTGTTTACCTGTGAGCACCTGGGAAGCCAAAGTCATGAGTGTGTATGTACATGCACGTAAACACATGTGCATAATACAGCTATTGTGTATGCATAAAACATAAATATACACAGATGAATGTAGATGAGGAGATAGGCAAATATAGGCACCACTGGGTGCGACCAGGGGCTGTTCAAATCAGGGATGTAATGGCTGAAAGCACGGTGTTTCAGTCCACGTGATTACTATTTCCTGGTTCTGTGACTGGGGGAGAAGGGGTGCTGACTGACTTTTTTAAAAAAATATATTTTATTGATTTTTTTACAGAGAGGAAGGGAGAGGGATAGAGAGTTAGAACATTGATGAGAGAGAGAGACATCGATCAGCCGCGTCCTGCACACCCCATACTGGGGATGTGCCGGCAACCAAGGTACGTGCCCTTGACCGGAATTGAACCTGGGACCTTTCAGTCCACAGGCTGACGCTCTATCCACTGAGCCAAATGGTTTCAGCTGACTGACTTTTTCGAAGCCTCCATCTTTTCTTCTGTGAAATGGTAAGAGTCAGGCCTAACTTTGCAGCATGTGGGGGTGAATTAAACAAGAGTAATGACCGCACTTAGCGTGGTGGGCAGCAAGGACAGAAGCCCATTCGGCACCCTCGGAAGGATGGATACTTTCTTTCCTTCCTTTGCTGCTTCCTAGATGCCTCGGCACGAATGATCCCCGTCTTTTGCTCTGTGCCCTCCCTGCTCTTAACTCAGACAGGGCCTTGCCGCGTGGAAACTGTCCTCAAGGAAAACACAGGTTGGTAAAGAAGGGCCAAGAGCTATGATTTGGGAGCTCTTAGGTGGAGTCCCTTTTGCATTTCTACAGGAATTACCTAAGTAATGCCTGGCCCTGCACTTGGGACTGTGGAAAGTATATGTAAGCACGGAGGAAAACACAGTTACCTGCAATCACCCCACTTCAAAATAACCACTGTTGGCACCTCGGTCTGTATTTCCCAAGCCTTTTTCTAAGTATATGTAAACAAGAGTAATATTTTCTATGTCTCTGAGCAACTATAAACCCCCCAGGATGAAAGAGGCACCGCGGATAATACAGACAAAACACTACGACAGACACACACACACACACACACACACACACACACACACCCTCTTTCATTTTGCTTGCTGGTCCCTGAACAGCTCTGAACTTGCATTCGCCTCGAGCTCTGCCCACGTTCCAGAAGGCCAGGACTGACTGCAGGCGGCTGGGTTTCTGTGTGGACGTAAGTCCCACTATGCAGCTGTGAGTACACAGAGAGAGAAGGACACGTCCACTCCGCCGCGGATCGACCTTTTGGCCAGTGATACAGGCTTTCTCTGTGCGCCACAGCCTCTGTGATGGGAACTGAGATGAGGGCACTGTCCCCATCCTCCTGGGGCTCCCAGGCTACTGTCACCACAGAGTCCCCACTCCTTTCGGGTCTCGAATTCAGCCCGTGACCTGGTCAACCGGCGGGAGATCTTCAGATAAACCAGCAAGACAAACAGCAACAGGAGTGGCAGCTACCGCTGAGGAGGGCTTGGGAGTGTCGCAGCGACTAGGCTAGCGCTTCCCTGGCTGTGTCTGAGTCTCTGACACCTCTGCCAGTGAAACCCGGCCACCCTTGTTTGTGGCATTGAGGAGAAAAGCAAAGTGTGACTTGACCTGCCTAAGGTCGTGCAGTCAGTGACAGGTTGAGCCCGGGTTACATAATAAGGCTCCCTCCCCCTTGCCTGTGGAGCAAGCAAGCGTATGGAGGGATACGGCCCATTTCCCAGTAGGATCGGGGCCCACAGTCACAGGCCGGTGACTTGGCCTTGCCATGGCCCAGGACGTTCAGCTCCGGGAAGTCAACCCAAGCCGCCCAGGAGTCTCAGGTCTCAGAAAGCCACACCCGCTCGACGCGGTGAAGCCAAGGGTTCTGGTTGGGCCCGACTCTCTCAGACCACCCAGCTCAGCCTCTGTCTCAGTGTGGAGCCCCATGGCCCCATCCTAGTCCCCTCCGGCACCTGCCCGATACCCGGGGAGCCTACCTTCCATTAGGCACCCCATATGCTGGGGCACCGCAGAGCAAGCCTGGGCTGAGGCCAAGATGTGGGCCTGTTCATGGGAGCGGGCCTGAGCCTCAGTGTCCTCAGATGTAAGGCAGAGATGGGGACCTTACCTACCACCTAGGATTCATAAGAAGATCAGTGGAATAATGTAAAATTGCTTGACTACATGCTAGGTCATTAATAAATGCTTATTCATATTCATTTTTCCATGCACTTAATAAATATGTCTTATCTACTAGGGGCCAGTCATTCTTTTTTTTATTTCTTACGATTATAATTTACATTCAATATTTTTAAGTATCAGTTTCAGGAGTGCAGAAAGCATGGTGGTTAGACAACCATCTACTTTACAAAGTGGGCACCCCGGCTTGGGCCGGTCATTCTTGCGCTTACAGCAGAGCAGCGGGCAAAACAAACCCAGTGAACCAACAAAACCACAAAACCGAGGGCAGCTGGGTTGCCCTGGTGGAGGTCACGTTGGGGGAGTCAACAGGTCTCACTCCACCTGGACTGCCTTCTTTCCTGCCAGCCGGTGACACGGGAAGGAGCATGGCCTCTGCCACTCTTCCCACCAGCGTCAACCGCTGTGCTCAGAAGGACCTCAAGAAGTTCCACGCCGGCCTTTGCCCCAGTGTAAACCCTTTGCCCCACCCTGACTCCTACGGGGCCCATTCAGAAGGCATAGACCTTGGGAATCTCGTCTGACCAGATAGGCAAGAACATAATTTGGGGCGAAGGGGGGAGAATTCAACGGACACATGCTGAACACATCTCTATGCCGGGTCCCATGCTCATGCCACTGGTGGGGAGAATCAAGATATATGGAGCACACTCCCAGATTTTTTCACAACATACTTAGGGGCAAATTCTGATCTCAAATAGCTGTGAGCTGTTTATGGACTTTCCTCTGTAATTCCACTGAGGGTCGTTGTGTAAGCAGATGCATAGCTACAGAAGAACACATTTGATTATGGGGCATGTGGGGGAAAGAAGTGGGGTAGCACCACCCGAGAACCCAGTGGGGATGTTACAAAATATATGGTATATGCATTGCATTACCTTCCCAAAAAAAGAAGAACGAAAAAAGAAAATCTGAATCCAGAAATACATCTAGTATATGAATTCTGGATAGAGAACTGTGGTCAAGCTGCAGAGAACTTAAGGAACTTGTTCAAGGTCACACAGCTACTAACAGAACCTCGGGAATCTGCATTCCTGGCCTCTATACTTTTCTGTCTTTTTGCTCCCGCAATTATAATGGGGGACCAGGCACTTTCTTTCTTTCTTTTTTTAAAAATTTTAATCCTCACAATAATCAAATAAATTACTACTATTGTCCCTATTTTTTTTAATAAAGGAACAATTGCTGAAATCAACATACTTAATTAAGGTTATGCTGCTTAAAAGAGAGCAAGACTGGGATTTGAACCCTGTACTTACTGTATGACTCCAATGCCCTCACTCTTAGTCACTATTTTACACATGGCCACATACCAGTGAAATCCAAAATGGGCTACAATTAAACATGACTTATGGACATCCTCTCTCTTACTTCTTTGCAATTCATTTCCCATGTAACAGCACAATGATATCTGTAAAATGAAATCTGATCATATCACTCATTCACTATCTCATTCATTCATTCAATAAACATTTTTAGTAGCTCCCTGCCAGGCATTTTTTGGTCGCCAAGAAGTCAGGGATTAAAAAAAAAAAAAGAAAAAGAAAAAGGGAGTCTAGCCCCTTATGTTATGAGCGTCAACCTCGTCGCCATACTGCCATTCTATGTAAAACACTGAGAGCCTTAAGGTTAGACCCAGGTGATCAGAACCTCTAATCCTGCCTCTTCTCTCCCCCTCAATTTCTCCTCCATTCACATTGATCTTTGGTGAGTTCACCTATCATTCCAACTTCCCTACAGTCTCAAGTCCTTAGCATGTCAGACTTCTTTCATCAGACATGGGTTCCTTTAAAGTAGTCCCCCTTTCATCCACAGAGGATATGATCCAAGACTCCCAGTGGATGCCTGAAACCACGGATAGTATTGAACCCTATATGCACTATGTTTTTTCTCTGCACATACTTACTTTATCACTTAAAGGAAACACTTTATAGTTTCTCTTTGGCGTATTTGAATTTCCAGCATCGAGGCGCACGCTTTTGGGCCATTATGAAGTAAAATAAGGGTGACTTGAACACAAGCACTGTGATACCTCGACAGTGGGTCTGATAACGCAGACGGCCACTGAGTGACTACCGGGCCGTTGGCGGTGATGCGCCGGACCGAGGGATGAGTCACTTCCTGGGTGAGACAGGCTGGACGCCTGGAGATTTCATCACACTGATCAGAATGGCACACACTTTAAAGCTTATGAATTGTTATTAAAATATAAAAATTTCTAGAATTTTCCAGTAAAGATTTTTTTATCTGTGCTTGACTGTAGGTAACTGAGATCATAGAAAGCAAAACTATGGATGGTGGGGGGAACTGCTGTACATTAATAAATTCTATAAATCGGTTTTAATGTTTGCCTTCCTGTGGGCCTTTTTTTGCGGATGCAAGTATTTCCAAACTCTAGCAACCCAGAGGCTAGTCAAATAATTTTTGAATAAGTAAAGATATAAACACTATGTTAGAGCACAGCTGGTTTTTTTTAATATACTAAACCAGTCGTATAATATTAGGACATTTATGTTCTCATACAACTTTTCATTTTTGGGGGGCTAATTATGGGTCATTTTTCTCCCTCCACTCCAGTTTTATTGACACAGTATTAACATATAACCTATGTAAGTTTAAGGTATACAACATGAGGATTTGATAAATGTATGTATTTTGAAATTGCCACAATAAGGTTACTTAACCCTTACACCTGCTCTCATAATTACCTCTTTTTGTGTCGGTAACTTTTAAGATCTACTTTCTTAAAATCCTTCCAGTATGTAAACAGGACTGTTGAGGATACTTGTCATGCTGTACATTAGATCCCTAGAACTTGTTTATCTTAGGGCTGGACATTTGTACCCTTTAACTAACATGTCTCCATTTTCCCCGCCCCCAGTCCCTGCTCTCCATTTCTTTGAGTTCACCTTTTTAAAATATTCCACATATAAGTGAGAACATGCATATTTGTCATTCTCTGTCTGACTTAATCACATGGCACAATGCCCCCAAGATTCACCCATGTTATCACAAGAAGCAGGATTCCCTTCTTTTTTATGGTCGAATAATATTCCAATCACACACATATATGCACACACATGCACACATACATTCTCTCTCTCTCTCTCTCTCTCTCTCACACACACACACACACACACACACATACACTCTTTGGTTTTTAAATCATGGGTTCATTGATAGAAACTTAGGTTGTTTTACAGGCACAGATTTTAAGTATTAATATTTGGGCCTGGATGGGAAAAAATAGGAGTGACGTAAAGGAAGAATCATCAACGGGTTTTGAAAGGAGCCAGTGGAGGAAAGACAACCTGTGCATGTGCTAGGAGAGCTAAACAGAATGTCGAGGGGAACCCTGGGTTGCTTGTAAAAGTGAAGCTGAGAGAGTTTGGGGGAAATAAGTCTAGAGACATCATGCATGTTAAAAACCCATGCTCTTAGAAAAAAAAAAAAAGAGCCCCTCCATTCAAACCCACCACCCCAGGAGCACAAGCCTTCTAACCCCTCCCACCAGGGTCCCCTCTCGCCTTAGACCCTCTCATCCAATGGGCATTGCAATGCATGTGCTGGCCTGCCTCTGTGGGTCTCCCTCACCGGGCTGGGAAGCCCTCGTGGTGGCTGTCTATTGCAGAGTCCCTGGTAGAAGTTCAAGAAATGTTTATGGACTTGAACCGAACTGGAGCAACATAAGGCATGCGGAGGCACAATCAGTGGCATTTTCCTCATCTCTCCACTGTCCCAGTTGTCATCTTGCACTTCGTAAATTCAAGCTGGACCGTCAGGTTCCAGATTGGGAAAAAGTCATTCCGACTTTACGAGACAAAGGACACCACCGAAGAGAAAAACAGAAACAAAGAAGGACTTTGAGACACATACAAAATGAGGCTGAGAGAAAAGAAAAAGAAAAAAAATAAAATAAGAGCCTCCTTGTCCAAATCTGGAGGGACCTGTGGGTGTCTCCCACCAGTGCCAGGGAGCGAAGATAAAGATCCCATCCCTCTGGGTAATCGGGCTGCATCCATGACACAGCGCCGCTAATTCAATTTCTGCGGCATGAGCTGACCTGCCAGACTTCCCTGGTTGAGACGACGAGGCTAAGAAGGAAAAAAGCCATGCCCTCTCCTTCCAGGGCCTGGGGTCATGCGTGTCCCTTTTCATTCCCTTGGCTTTTCCCCCAATGCTCCTAATTGCCCGTCTTTATATTTCATTAGGGGTTCCCTAGTGGCCAGCAAAATTTTAAAGTCTGAGGTCATTTCTCCTTCCTGAGCGGCCTTGTTCTCCGCAGGCAAAGCAGGCGGGAGAAACCAAAACCCAAGGTGGCTGCCCTGGGCCATGGGGCGAAGAATGGCGTTGTGGGCTGAGGTTAAACCCGAGCCTACATTCCGAAAGCTGGGAGAGTCCCAGCCAAGGTTCAATCTAGTATTTCCCAGACGAGGCTCCTGAAGATGGCTCCTGGGGGGAAAGGTCCATCCTAGCCAAACGTACACACAGGAAACTCTCTCCAACAGCGCCTCTCTGCGCCTCACAATGCCCTTTACCATATCAAAGCGTCCAAGATGTCTTTGACTACAGAAACCCACTTAGATTTAATTAACCGACAATTTCCCAAGTTAACTGATCTGGGAACTCGTTTCATGTTCCGTGGCTCGCATCTTAGAGTCCCGGAGGACCAATGTTCTTCTGGGAAGACTTTGGAGTTCCCGTCAAGGAGATGTAAGCAGGACCTTGTCAAGATAAAGGATGGTTCTCAGAGAATACAGGCTCATGTAGGACCTTGTAAAGGGCGAACCATGAGGAGGCACTAACCAGGCAGACATGAGAAGGAAGGTTCAGAAGGCTCCTTTGCTCGTTTAAAAAATGCATCCGATCAATATTCACTCCCTGCCCGTTCTCAGGCAGTGGGTATTCTTAGTGCAGAAGACATGAGATTGAGCCAAAGAGGCATGAACCTGTACTTCATGGAACCTCTCTTCTGCAGTGGGAGGGCAGACGTAAGCCGACCATCACAGAATAATTCCTCTGCCCAGATGCCCAGGGAAAAGGACTGGGTCTGCAAGTTAATGAAGGATTCTCCCAGCAGCATGGCAGGGAAGGGACTTTGAAATAGAGAGCACCATGAAAATGGTTCCCTTCCCACCCCTTAATTACAGCAGGTGCACTCCTGCCCCAGGGCCTTTGCACTTGCTCTTCCTGCTGCCAGGAACACTTTCTCCAGGACCCTCCTCTCCTTCAGGTCTTGGCTTACACATATGTTTTTCTGTTTTGTTTTGTTTTGTTTCTTCCTCTCTGTCTCCTCCTCCTATTTAGAGGTATCCCTCAGAGCTATACAAGTGGTATCCTGGAGTTAGGCAACACTGCAACCTCACCCTCCAGAATGTTGACTCTATAAAAGCATGGATTTTGTCACTGTTTCACTCATGTGTCCCTGGCACCCGGGGCCTGGCCCACAGTGAGCACTCAAGAGGTATTTATTGAATAAATGAATTAAGGAGTGGAACGTTTGAGGGACAAAGCAGGGAGGAAAAAAATATAAACATGTATTTGTCATCAATGCTTTGCAAAGCACATGGATCACAGAACCATGATCAATCTTATGTCCCCTTTAGAGGCGAGCAAACTGAAGCTCAGAAAAGTAAAGTGACTGACCCAGCAGATACATAGAGCAGCTCAGAGCCAAACCTAGATCTGATTGAAACGGTTAAATGACTTAGGCCTGGTTAACTTTTAGTGAGCTCTCAGGTGGCCTTCCCGGTTCTCGCTCTTCACCTTCAAGCGATCTTCCCTGGAACTAAATGTGCAGCTTTCTGAGGTGGCCCAGAGTGCGTGGAACCGGTTGGCTCCAGGTCATGGGACTGATGAATAATGGCATGGCAGCCATCAAAGCTGGGGATGACTCAGCAGACCAGAGCCCATCTCTCCCCACCCCAAACACCTCATTCATGCTCTGATGTCAGGCGCCTGACTACCCCCATGCTGGGCCAGTTAATAGCTCACCCTATAAACGGGTGCGTAACAAAGTCTACTGCACGGCCGTCATCACTCCCTCCAGCTTGGCTGATCTCCGTGCTGACCACAGGATTAATTCCAACTGGCTGTGGTCCCCCGCCTGGGGTCATTCAGAAATCCTTCGCTCCTTGGCTGGGGAGACTACAGACTCCCAGGGCTAGTGAGGGGGTTTGAGAGTCTCCTTCCGCCCTCCTCCCCTCTGTCCCTTTTCCCCCTCTCACCTCTCTTTTTCTTCCTTTGTTAGTTTGTCCACCCGACAGTTTCTCATAGTTACACATTCATCTATTCATTCATTCATGAATTCGCCTATCCGTTCATTCATTTATTCAGGTATTGCTATTCCGTTAATTTATAATCTGTATTCATTCATAAAAGCGTATGCTGATCCACGCGCTCTCTTCATCAAACCAGGTGTTGTAAAGGATATTCTGAGAACTGTCTGACCTTGGAGAAATCACCGACTTCTCCAAGCATCCTTTTCCAACTGAGAGAGGCAGGGCCAGGCTCCTTGATGGCACGAAACTTCCTCAGTCAGTTAGAGCCAGAGGCCTCCTTTAGTCCTATAACTCTGTGAGCTGAGATTTGTAAGCTACAATCCCAATCCGATGAGCTTCCATAGCCTAAGAAAATGTCTTTCAAATGATTTTTAATGGCGATTCATATATTCTACATCCCAACTCAGTCTATGCATGCATGTATATATAACTGAAACAAATTTTATGAAGTAGTCTTTACCCTTGCCTGTATAGTCCATTCTATTTATATATTTTTTTAAATGTTGGCCACAAACCAGTAAATTAATTTCATGACCTACCAATGGGTTATGAGCAGCAGTTTACAAGTTATAGTCTATACCATCTAGAGCAGTGGTTCTCAACCTGTGGGTTGTGACTCCTTTGGGGTCAAACAACACTTTCACAGGGGTCGCCTAAGACCATCGGAAAACACAGGTATTTACATTATAATTCATAACAACAGCAAAATTACAGTTATGAAGTATGGTTGGGGGTCACCACAACATGAGGAACTGTATTAAAGGGTCGCGGCATTAGAAAGGTTGAGAACCACTGATCTAGAGAGAGACTTAGTTACAAGTACTTATAATACAAGCTAGCTTCTTGGACATCATCATAGACTCTCCACCCTCATATTCTTTCAAATCCAACAGCCATCTACTCGTGGCCACTCTGTCCCTTAAATGCCTCTTGGCTGGCTTTCCTTCTTACACTCAATGCCCTTGCCACCTCCCTCCCATGGACCTTGCTTCCCGGCCTGACTTCCTGCCTCCTGTCTTACTCCTCCAATCCACCCCGTAAACTGCAGCCAGTGATCATGCCAAAATATGCATTTGAAGAAAAGTCTGCAATGCGCCTCACGTATCTTTAGTCTCTACCAAATAAATAAATGCAGCCCGTTCCTCAGCCTTGTCTGGTCTTGATTCCTTCTTCAGGGTCATTTCTCACTAATTCCACTTTTGGATCTTACGTTGAATCCATGTTGAGTCACTCGCAAGCCCTTGAATCTTCCCTCCTCTTTCATGTCTCGAGCCTTTGCTTTTAAAGATTTTTCTGTCTAGAATTCCCATTCTATCAGCGCTGGCTCATTCAAGGATCATCAAACCACTTACTTTTCTATGCAGCCTGTACTGACGGGCTTTTCTAGCATCCCCTTACTTTTCACATGAGTCTGATTATGTTCATTTACTTGTCCATCTCCCTTGTATGAGTCCCTTAAGGTCAAGGACCATGTTTCAAACCCAGTCCCCACACAATGTTTGTTACATGTTTAGGTGATTAGGATATATATTATAGGTGTCCAGTGTGATCTGGATAAGATGCATCCAATGGAACTTGATGTGTTATCTCTGGCAGCCATGAGAAGGCATCTTGGGACTCCATCTAAAGGGGGTGCAATGAGCCAGGAGCCCTGGTCTGAGTGCTCCAGATTCCACTTGCCAGGAGGCCATGTTTCCTGCGAGCTCCACCCAGCTAATGCCTGGACAGGACAGGGACAAGGAGGCAGGCCCGTTCCTGGGGTGCACACGACTCCTCAGATGGAAGGCTATCCGGAGGACTCCTCAATGGCCCGGCCAAACATCCCCTAAACCTGTGTTCTCTGTCTCCTTCACTCAGGGAGAGACCTGCACCACAGTCTGATGGCTTCCCCAGCCTTCCCTGCCACCTCGCATCTTCTCTCAGGCGTTTCCCCTAATAGAATCCCTGCTGGTCCGTCCATCTCAGCACCTGCTTCTTTAGCACACTCTCCTCCAAGCAGAGATGATGGAACTGAGGGTCAAAGCACTCACGTGACTTGCGAACACTTCATGAGACTGAGGTCCAGAGGACACCATCCTCTGGCATCCCCAAAGGGTCCTTTTCTAGACATGGGGAGGCCTTTTTTGACCCTGACATTAACTGCTTTCCCAACCCAGACAGGAAAGTGACGGGCCACGCTTGGTCCCGGGAGCAGTGGGAAGGAAAGCAGATGAGAAGCTAGGGCCTCGGGGTCTTCATAATCGGCTCTGTGGCCCTGAACAAGAAACTCCTCCGCTCAGACCTGAGTTGTCTCTCAATCGGGAGTGACTGTCCCCCGGCTCTGGTCTTTAGGTCGGTCAGGGAGGCCGCAGACCGGAGCAGCGAGGAGTGGTTGCTGGGAGTCAGAGAGGCCTCGCTGGCACCTCGAGGCTGACATCCACTAGCTGTGCAACCCATGGCAAGCCACTGCACGTCTCTGAGCCTGGGTGACCCCAGGTGTGAAAACAACACATGCAATGCCTGCCTTCAGGAGGTGCTGTGGAATCCGATGAGGCAATGCCCGCAAAGCTCCTGGTACAGTGGTAAGTACTGAGTCAGTTAAGAATATGATTAATGATCCAAATGGCACAGTAATGATGGAAGGCATGTTACCGGACCTCAGCCCTCCTACCTGTAAAATGACCAGCTGATCCCACACCTGCCTCCCACCTCTGCCACTCACAACCCACCACAGACCCTCGGTGACACAGGAGAGGAAGCTG
Organism: Lasiurus cinereus; assembly: GCA_011751065.1. Classification (NCBI taxonomy): domain Eukaryota; kingdom Metazoa; phylum Chordata; class Mammalia; order Chiroptera; family Vespertilionidae; genus Lasiurus; species Lasiurus cinereus. The sequence goes on along the minus strand of JAAGEH010000124.1, from coordinate 4,592,382 downwards.
TGCTCCACCCTCTTGGCCAGGAGAACAGGACTCAGCCTCAGTCCATTTCTGGGCTCACCTTCTTCCCTCCACCTGTAACACTAGGGAAACCCCAGAAACCAGAGACCTGTCCCTGACGTCCAGCTCACACGCTGGGCAGTGTGATGAAGGCACCGAGGGCCCAATGGCCCGGGACAGAGTGCTCACCCTGGAACTGGAGGACAGGGGCCCCTGGGAAATGACCAACGATGTCCCCACCCCAGGTCTCCCCTTGTAGGTGGGAGAGTCCACAGCGTGGCCTGAGGCCCCCCACAACTCAGAGGCTCTCAGCTGGGACTCCCTCTCCCCTCTCCGCTGGCTCTCACGCCAGAGCTGGAAAGCGAGAGGAAATGCTTAATGATTACCACGCAGCAGAAGAGACGGGGCCTTTGAAGTCAGGCCGCGAGGTCCGACTCTGCACTTCCGAGCGGGCCGCCCTGGGCAGGTGGCCGCCCGTTCGCAGCCTTGGCCTCTTCGTCCTCAGCCTGGGAGCTTTTAATCCCCGGGTTCCCGAGTTTGTTTTATGAGCTCAAACCAAGGTAATGAACGGACGGTGCCCAGCACAGTCCGCGCCGCCTGCTTTCAATTACTGTGCGCGCCCCCAGCCCCCTCTTTCCTTACCAATGGAAAAAGGACGACAATCTATACACGGGCGTGCGCAACCGTGGTGAGGACGCGAAGCACAGCGTGTGTTATTATGTATTAATTATCGTGTTATTTATTATTATTACTAACCTGCTTTGGCCCACCCCTGTATGTATGGCCCCTCAGGCCCCTCATTTTATGAGTCTCCCATTCTATAATCCTCTACCCTCATGAGAAGGTGGGCTTTGAGTCTCTTGTTTCTGTAGCCCGGGTGCCCTGCATTGGTCTGGACCGGGATGGTCGCTCGACAAGATGTGCTGATCTGATTCGGTTTCACTGAAAACCCTGCGCTTCCAGGAAGTGAGTTTTATTTGCTTTGCCCAGTCCTTTACCACCCTGACCTGTCCCATCTCCTCTGGAGGGACAGCCCCTCGTAGGATCACTCAAGCGATGCTTTTCATTTAAAAAAAAAAAAGTACACTTTAGCCCTGGCCAGTTGGGCTCAGTGGATAGAGTGTCGGCCTGCAAACTCAAGAGTCCCAGATTCAATTCCCGTCAGGGGCATGTAGCTTGGTTGTGGGGCACATCCCCAGTAGGAGGCGTGCAGGATGCAGCTGATGGATGTTCCCCTCTTATCGATGTTTCTAGCTCTCTATCCTTCTCTCTTCCTCTCTGTAAAAAAAAATCAATAAAATATATATTTTTTAAAGTACACTTTAAAAGGGGTAAACAATATATCCTGAGAGGCTGGGTGACTGTCTTTGTGATACGGCTGCCTGGAGACATCAGACTGTGGACCGTGAGCAACGCGTGGATTGGAGTAAATGAGATAGCTGGGTGGGTGCTGGGATGGACAGAGATGCGGGGACCCATGGTGAGGGGGCTGTCGTCCCAGCTGTAACTGACGCCCAAGCCCTGGGCCCAGGCCAGTGGCTCCTTTTCCTGGCGGCATCACTGTCCCAGCTGTGGCCACCACATCTGTGTGGCCTCCCCATGGTACCTCCTGATAACAGAGAGACTAGACCAGCTGATCTGGTCTCCAGCCTCCTCCCCAAGGCTGCTCTTCTCTCTCTTGCTTCCCTGTCCCCTGTTCTGCCTTTAAACCCCCTTTCTGCTTTCCCACCCACTCTGGCCTCCCTCTCTCTTATTTGATGTCAACATCTACTGAATTCCACGTGCTTCAGATGCACGTGGACCTGAGAGCCTTGTATGGGGTGTTGCCGTGTGAGCGGACGACATGTGTTACGTGCGCCTGTTTGCTGGGTAGATCAACATGGCGTATGTGTTCGCATATGCACATAACATATGTCTTCACATATGCCTGTGGGGAGCTGGCGATGTTTGTGCTTCTGCTGCTTGCCGTGATCTGCCTCTGGAGGTGTCTGTTGTGTGTGGGGTGCCGTCCCCGGGGCCGGGTGTCTGCAGGTGTTGTGGGTCCACCGGGTATGTCTTTGTTATCTGCCCCTGTACATTGTGCATGGCTGGAATATCCCTGTGGGTTGACGTGTTTACTTGTGTGTGTGTGTGTGTGTGTGTGTGTGTGTGGCTGGGTGTTGTCTTTGTTGTAGCCTAAGCTGGGCGAGATGACGGTGTCCTGTGTACCCGTGTGCGACGGACGGCATTCATGTTGTGGTTCCACATCCTGTGATTTTTTAAAAAAAACCTCTCTGCTGTGTCCCCTGTCTGTGCGGGGTGTGCTGCATTTGTTGTTTGTGGCACCAGGAGCATATGCTGCCTGCTTTCCCTGAGGCCCTGTCTCAGGGAGATGTTTGTCTGTTTCCCCTGCCAGCGGTTCCCCCTGCGGGTGCCCCAGCCTCCCTCCCTCCCCTCTCCTCCCTAGACTGTGACCGCTCTCAGCTGACACCTCTGCTGCTCTGGCAACCGGAGAACAGCCTGGAGAAAGGTCAGCTGGCCGCCTTCCCCCTGGCCTACCCAGAGCCCGGGCTCCCGGGTTTGTGGGGTGGGAGCGCCCTCTGTTGGCCACGTGGACAGTGAGCAGCCCTCACAACAGGGGCTTCCTCTGCCGCCCAGATCCGCAACCCCTTCCCCAGGAGGCTTCCCGCTGGGCTAGGAAAGGGCCTCAGAAAGGGAAATGACCAGGTCCTTTCTCATTCAAAGTGAGATGCTTTTGAGAATGAAAGTGGGTGCGAAGAAGTGCTTGGTGATGCTAAGTACACACCTGATGCATGCTCGGTGCACAAAGGAAGACCTCCCTGACCACCACTCAAGTCACAGCCCCGCCTAAAGAGTCTGCAAAATGTGTGCTGGCCCTCATTTAAGGGCGAATCCCAATTTATCTTCAAGGGAGTCAGAATCTCAAACCCACCTTTACCTGATGACTTCATGTTTCCCCTAAACCAGCCCCCCCCCCCCAAATAATTCCCCAAGCCTTCAATTTCCCCTTTGCCACAGAGACCCAAGGCTGAGACTCAGGCGTGGAGGTTCAGAAAGAGGGGGGCCAGCTGTACAGGATGCACACTGATAGGTCCCCAGTGGATGGACGTAAGGAAGTCAGGGGCATCCTTGTGAGAGGGCTTCACTTCGTGGGAGAAGAGAGAGAAGGCATGGATGCATGGGGACTTGCACTGCCCCAGCCTTGCGGTCCCAAGAGCCTCAGCAGGAGGAGAAAGGAGTTGGTGCTCAAATGTTGGCTTGCACACCACACACACGCATGTGCACACACATGCATGTACCCCCAAAATGCAGAACTCTCAGTCTCTATGGTAAACACCCATGAGGTCTGGGGGCAAGCACATTTACCACTTTTTGACTTATTTCTTCTCAATAGACCTAAACTGCACCATTTTATGCAAAAAAAAAAGGAGAATTTCGTTGCGTTCCTTCTGCTGGTGAGGAGAGAGAAGGCGGGCACGCAGGGGCTGTGTCAGGAAGCTCCGGATGGCAGGGTTGCAGGAACACTCGGGACCACCTGGCCCAGGAGGTCTAACGCGTGTGTTTTCAGGGCACGCTCTCTCATGAGGCATTGCTAGCTATCTCAAGGTGTGGCCAGATGAAGTTTTAAAATGCAGGGTTAAATAAAGTTAAACAAACTTGCTTCCCCGAGGATGTCTCAGAGTCTTTCATGTGATATGTCTAATGAATTTCCCTGAAAGGGAGAGACTGCAGGCGGTATTTCTCCAAGTACATGGATAATAAACATTTTCTCTCCCCCTGCCATTTAAGAGAGGAAATTTAAATTTACACCCTGGCAAAGCAATATCCCAACTAGCACAAGTCAATTCCCATTTAATTCCCATGGCCTACAATCGTCACCTGTTTTGTTTTTCGCTTTGGGTGTTTGTTTGAACTTATATCTCTTATCATCATCTGAAAAGGCAGGTCCCATGATAACTTGCTTTCATTGACTGGCTTACTTCTCTAACTTGCTAAGTGACAGATGAGAAGAGAGGCATAGGGTGGGGGGTGAGTGACTTGTCCCACATCCATGACATTTTGGTCAGTGACAGAGCAACACTTGACACCAGGCGTGTCTCTCCCCAAAACACAACTATTTCTACTCTGCTGCGGAGCATACCTCACAGAAAGTTTAAAAGGTGCTTGTGGACATGGGCCTGGATGTAGTCTGTTGGGAATTCAACAGACCAGACCTGGTTCCCTCTTGAAAAGGGGACTGGCCTTCTCTCCTTGCAAGAAGTCAAGATGAAGGCTCAAGTGCTTGCCTGTTTCTGCATACGGGTCATGGACCACCTGCCCCTTTGCAGAGAGCCACACCCATCTGCGGAAGTCTTCATTCCCACCAAACGTAATACATCAGAGCCACCTCTCAGTTCTCCTTTCCCTGGCATAGGCCCCAGGGTGTTCTTCCTTGCACATTAGACTTCACTAGCCTCCACGTGGTGTAGGGTCAAAGTCAAGTGCACCAGCCTGGCATTCAAGGCCTCCTCCATCTAAGGTTCAAGCCTTGGTCTGCCGAGCAGCCACTCTGGCTGCACTACACTTGCCTCTGGGTCCCTGGGCCTGGTGTGCAAGTTCCAACCAGCACGCCTTTGCACTTGCACCTGGAACGCCCTCCTTCTGCCTTCCTCTCACCCAAGCCCCATCCTGACCTTCAAAGCTCTACTCCGCACTTCCCCGCTTGGTGAAGACACCCCTCTCTCCCCTCTAAACTGCCACAACCCAGACACTGTGTTTCTTAAGAGAAGTATGATGCTCTTTGGCTGTTTTTTTTTCCTTTGTTTTCTAAAGTGAAACTAACTTTTTAATGATTATAACAAAAAATACAAAGCCACTGCTTAAAAGATTGGAGCATTCTAGAAACTATAACACAAAGAGAGCGCAAAAAACTAGGAAGGGTAAGGAAGGATGAAAGGAGGTCAGAGGGCGCAGTCCTCCAGGGAAGGCAGCAGGCTTGGCATGGCTGAGTCAGGGGACCCCACCCAGGATTGACGAGAGATGATGCTGGGGAAATGGCAGAGGCCAAAGCACCCTAAGTTCTGTAGGCTTCCCTGTGACTTGCTTTACAGACTTGCAGGGAGAGAAAAAAAAAAGCAAGAAATCCGAATGGCACATCCCCACTCGGCACCTAGCCTGCCACACTGGAGGTGATCAATAAACATGCATTCAATTAATACAAGGCTGGTCTTGAAGTCTGAGGCTGAAAAGCACTTCTATCTGGACTCCCTAACCTTGCTCAGGGAGGACAGGCATTGTGCGCAAGAGAGGGGGTCCGCAGTAGAAAGCTCGGGGGACCAGCTCCTGCCCCTGGTCCCCAAACTAATTCCTTCATCTCTCCCCTCCAAACACTGACCGATCACCTTCGCCTTCAGGGAGGACCTGTGGGCTGAAGCTCCACAGGAGAAACGTGAGTGGAAAGTTCCACAGCGAGCTGCGTGGGGGATCCCCCTGCCTGCACACTGACCTCCTCCACCTTGGGAGCCTCTCGCAGAGCAGCAGAATCACACGTTTGGAAGAACCCCAAAGGTCCCTCTGTCCACATCCGGGCGCCATTGGGCCCCACCTTGCACACGCCCAGTTACAGGAAACTAAGGTCCTGCCTGTGTCCAGGATGCAAGCACAGACGGAGCAGAGGAAGGGGGACTTAATCCCCCAAGAAGCACCTGCTTGGAGCAGGGTGCTGATGAGGCATGCTCCCCCCATTGTTCCACGGAACCCTCGTGACAGCCTTGAGGCTGGGGATTAGTACCCCTGCTTCACAGGCAGGGCAAGTGGGGCTCAGGGATACTGATTCATTGGGCCTGAGCACCCCTTTGCTAAGGAGGAAAACTGGAATGCTAACTCAGGCGGTCTCCCACTTGGGCCACCTTAGCCCCCAAAGAAGTTCCGGTCAGATGCCGAGAAGGCAAGACCATTTGGGTCTCCCCCCACCAGAGGCTGGGGTGGCAGGGGAGGAAGGAGGGTGCCTGGCCTGGCCGGGGCAGGAGCGCAGGAAATGCCCTGGGGCAGGATTAGGGCTCATTGGCACGGACGGCCCCACTGGCTCACGTGTCTTGGGCTCTCTGCATGTTTGCCTGTGCCTGCCCCACCGGGAACATGTGGGCATCTCCCCTTCCCAAGTCTCAAACAAAAGAGGGCGGGGGGAGGGCTCCCGGGAAGAGGAGTGCCCTGGCCTGAGCCCATCATCGCACAAAGCCAGCCCCACCCTGGATCTGTTACCCACTCGCCCCTGAAAACCAGCAGCACACGCATCCCACCCACCCGCCCCCTCGCTCATAAAGCACTTTCATCTTTTCAACCACCATTGTATCGTCTCTGGGCCAGGCCCCAGGGAGGAGAACGGCAATAATAGCAGACATTCATGGCGTTCTTTCTGTGTGCCAGGGAGAAAGAACATGGCTGCTGGGAGCCAGGCGTGCATTTTCTTCCCTAACCCTAACAACATCCTGGTGAGAGAGGCTGCCCTTGTTCCCATTTTACAGATGCGGCATGGAGGCGCTAATGAATGCCTCCCAGCATGGAGGTGGGATTATGGGAAATCAGAACCCACACGAGATGCAGAGAAAGCACAGGGTGGGGTCTGTGGGGGGCACTGGGCTTGGGAGAACACAGAATGAATGTAAGGCCTTCTGCAGGAGGTAGTGATGAGCATAAAAAAGGGGGAGGGGAGACTAGCCCTGCGAAAAGTAATTTACTTTATGCCCCGGGTACCAGGCCAGTTATGAGCCTGTGGAGCGGGGATTAACCTCCCGTTTCACAAAAGGGCAGTCTGCAGCTTGGAGAGGCGGAGGCCCTTGACCTAAGTGATAAATCGGGGGCGAGCTCGAAGACCGTGCTAACCTGACCGTGGACTCTTGAACGGAGTAGGTACGCAAGGGTATAGCAGCAGAGGGACCACAGTGTGCCGTGGCCAGGGTGAGGGTGGCAGGCTGGAACCAGGGAGGTGAGGCGAGAGGAGACTGTAGAGACAAGGGAACCTCAAAAACCGCAGCAAGAGATGAGGACGTTATTCTGAAGGCAAAAGAGAAGGATGATGGTTTCAGAATCTGCCCCCTGACTGCCAGGTAAAAATCAGAGAGGTGTCAGGCAGGGGAAGGACGGGTGAGGACAGGAAAAGCGGTTACTGAAATACTACAACCGCCAGGAGAGCAGTGAGGAGGACAGGGCCTGAGGCTGCAGCGCAAGAACAAAATCACTCTATTCCCGGGAGGCAGGGGCTCTGCAAGGTGAGTCCTGATCACGGTCAGAGCTGGGACTCGCACCCTCTGGTCTCCTGGCTCTTAGGCCCTTTCTGGAAATGCTTGCACTCTTTCTTCCAGAATTCTTTCTCTCTCTCACTGCTACTATTTAACTGTGTGAATATATCTTTAATTCTCCAGATATGCCTTTTATCGTTCTCATTTTGAAATGAAGAAATTACAAGTTCAGGAAAGAAACAAACAATTATGTCTAAAAATCATATAAATAAGAAACAGCAGAGGCAGGATTTGAACTCAAAGCTTGTGTTCTCCAACATTATCATGCGAACACTGGAGATAGCAACTGCTTCTTTTTCTTCATACCCTTTCTCCCCACCAATCTCTCTCCTAAAATATATATATTTCAGAGAAGAGAAGAAGAATGAGAGCGAGCGACAGCGAGATAGAGAGAGAGAGAGAGATCAGTGATGAGAGAGAATCATTGATCGGCGGCCTCCTGTATGTCCATTAGGTATGGAGCCCACAACTCGGGCATGTGTCCTGACCAGGAATCGAACCATGACCTCCTGGTTCATAGGTCAACACCCAACCACTGAGCAACCCCAGCTGTGCCGACATCTTTTTTTAATGTTGTTTTTTTTTTAACTAGGAAAAATACTGACCGAGAAAATAAAGTCGGCAGTCCATTCTTGGGTGAAGTTATTTCTGTGCACGGTGCTTTCTCCCCTTCGGAAGAATTATAGCGGGTTCAGCTCAGCAGAAGAGCAGCCTGCAAATGTCATGCTTTCACAAGTTCCAAATATCTTTGTGTTATTATTTACTTATTTTCTTAGGAAGTAAATTCCGCATGTGGAGGAAGGGGAGGCCAGGAAGTGGCCACAGACACAGGTTTTGTTTCACTCTGAAGAAATAAGGCAGCTGGGAAAACCCCAGCCTCTAATCATTGATCCCTTCATGCAGGTCTGTCATACACATGAGCTCATTTCACTGTCCCTGCAAGCCCCGGAGAACCGCGCTATTTTATAGATGTGGTAATGGAGACCTGAAATTTGCTTTTCTGCCTAGAAGGGCGAAGTCACTTGTCCATGGTCACGCAGACAAAAAATGGAAGGGGCTGAGATTTGAACACAGGATCTGCCCAAGGTTCTTCTCCCCTCCTGCATTCCACCACATCCACCTTGACAGTCAGCCTCGCCCCGTGGTCTGCAAACTGCCACTCTGTTGACTAGTGAGTTTGCCGACCCCTGGCCTAGCCTATCGCCGTCTCTTCCCATGACTGGTTGTATGAGAAGGTGGCAGATGACAGCACCGTCGGGGTGGAGTGTGAGCAGGGCACGCCCCGCCCCTCCAAGCCCACGCTGCTTCCTCCCACCCCCTGGTGTCTGAAGTCGCCCCGTCAAGAGTCATCTGTGAGCGAGAGCGGCAGGCGCATTGAACAGAGAGGCGCCCGGCCCTGAGCTCTAACCCTGGCTCTGCTGGGCCAGGTGTGGGACCACCCCCTAGCTGACCCTAAGTGCCACCATCTGTGACATGAAATGGTAGAAGGCAGCGAGCGGCCCCTCGTGGCTCCACATTCTAGGATGTCAACACCACAGAGGAAACGCAGGGGGTCAGTTCTGAGAGCAACGGTGGACGGTGGACGGGTACTGGGCCCCAGCGGCGGGAGGGGCGGGCTAGGGACTGAAATAGGAGTAGGTATTTGATAGGAGGGGGCAGGAGGCGCCTGAGGTGACAACTCTGCCCTCTTCTCCAGAGCCTCGCTGATAAGCTTCCTGGCAGATCAAAGGACCCGGGGCCCAGGCAGGAACATCAAGTGGACCCTGATGGGCATCTCGGACGGACGGAGAAGGGGAGCAGGAGACAGCCGGTGGCAGATCTGCTTCCACTCGGTGCCCCGAGACCAGGCTGTGTGCTAACGCTGCTGTTGGCTGCAGGGTGGCCCAGTTGGTGGCGCAGAGAGGGCCAGACCTAATTGCCGAGCCAGCGCGGTCTTCCTCTCCTAATTTTCCCTGGCTGCCATTTTCACATGAAAACGATAAAAGATCCCAGAAATGGGAGGTGCACTTAATGGGGTTTTTTTGGCACCAAGAAATTAATCTTTTTTAAACCAAGGGGATTTTTTTTTCCCCTCCTTTCCTAAAGATCTTTGGCAAACAGAAGCTAAATTGCTTCCAGACCTCATGAAAGGTATTTTGTGCAAACGAGGTGTGATTTACACTTCCTTTAATTAGTCTGAACCCTGGAAAAACAGAGAAATAATAGAAAACAAGAGCTATGTGGAAAACAAGTCCAAACAGCCCTAAAATAACAGTTTTGTAAAGGCATCAGTCGAGGGTGTTAGAAAGAGACCAATAACAACAACAAAATCCTCCTAATTCTGGGAGTGGAGCAATTACAAGTGAATTGAAGTTTTGTTGGACTTGGGTCCCTGGGGGTGGGGGCGGGGAGGCGTTTGGCAGAAAGGAGCCTCCGCGAGTCCCTTTCAAGTTCTGGTTGACCTTCCTTCCCTGGAGCCTGGATCTTTCTGAGGGCGTTTGGAGTCTGGGGAGCCAGAGTCAGGAAGGAAGTGGGGGACAGTCCTGCTGGTGATCACAGACATTTTACCATCTGTTTTGTCGGGTTTTGGAAGGGGCATGGCTTTTGGGATCACAGACCTACGTCCAAGTTTGGGCTCTGCTACTGCCTACCGTGACTCCGGGCAATGTGACCACGTCCTTACGCCCTCACCTCTCCTCCCCTGGCTGCCAATCCCCCTCATCTTACTGTCCCCGTCAGGTTGCTTGCTCCTTCTTTGTCTCTGCTGTAGCTTCAGGCTCCTCTACCTAGAAATGACTGACTGTGATCCCTCAAAGCTCAGACCCAAGCCCACTTCTCCCCCATCAACTGACTTTGTCAAGCCCATGTACCCGCCTGAACTGGTTCTCCTTGTCCTCTGAGTACGTCTCAATGTTTGAGTGCCGGCCACATCGCCTCCCTTGGCTCCAGTCTTTATAGCCAATGTCTACGTCTTGTTACATCTTGACCTGGAGGTTTCCAGGTCCCTCACCTTCAACACTGAATTCAAGCTCTCTCCCCTTCATCAGGTCCACTTCCCAGAGCAGAGCACCCCCTCCATGCACATTTTATTCCGGATCCTCCTCCTCCCGCACCTTCGGGATCAGCTCCAGCTGATTTATCTTCGCCCTGACGTGGCATGGCATGACCCAGTCTGTTCCCATCTCTGAGCAACACGGGGAAGTTGAGGGAGATGGCGTCGGAGCAGGTCCTTGCTGGAACACTGTGCGGGGGCTCAGTGGGGATCACCTCCCTTTACCCACTCTCCTCTTTCCCTCTGGGTTCATCCAGGGCCCGGGCCCAGGAGCCCTTAGAGGAGTTTATGTTTATTTACACAATACAGGCCCAGCAAGAGCAGCCTCTCTGTGAATCATAATTTTATTTTTGTTAATGCCATCCCTTCTGACGACTCATCTCCTTCCGGGCGAGTGGGGTGGGTGGTGGGAGAGAGACAAAGAATAGAAACAAAAACCCATCAGAACACCTCTGGGGAAAGGAATGGAACAGCCAAAGGGATGTACTAGGCAAGCTGAACGAGTAATTTCATTGGACCTTGTCAATGTTTAAGGGCCTTGAACTCCCATCTGCCTCTAGAATCATCAAGCCCGTTTCATTGCTAACCGCACTGTCCATACATGAGTGAAGAGTAGTGGACCAGCGGACCGGCGTGCTGTCTCTACCTGCTGCCATTACTGGGGTCGGCTCCACCCTTCTGGGCTCAGTCCTCACATCTGTACAACGAAGGGGTTTTACCAGATGCTCTACGTGGGCTCTGGCAGCTCCAGGTTTGCAGGGCTGTGTTATGAACCACACAGAGAATGAGACAGGGTCCAGGGATTGCATCTGTCCATGGCTAAGAAATGACATAACTAGCATTTCAAACCTCACACCCTCTGATTCCAAGCCTGGGTTGGACACTGCACTCTTCATCTATCCCATTGGTCAGCAAACCCAGATTTGCCTCTCTGTTGACTAATGAGTTTGCCGACCACTGATCTATCCAGATATACATATATATATTTTGCTTATTATGCCTTTGTTCAGTTATCATTCATTCATGCTACACATATTCCCTGCACACTTACGCTGTGCATGGAACTGTGCTAAACACAAGGAAGCATGAGCAAAGATCCATCAGGGACTCACAGACTGGCTAAAGGAAAAAGAAACCATGATGAGGAGATTGAGAAAGTTACTCTACTCTCCAAAGCGCCACTCTGATCGTGCTCCTGATCCTCCCCAGAAGGCTTCCCAGGCTTGCCTTGCCTACAGGATGAAGTCCAAAAAGCTGAGCCTGTTTTCTAATCCCTCTGTGATCTGACTTGGGTCTCCTCTCCTCTCCGCTGCACTTACTCAACATTTGTTAAGAATTAAGCATGTGCCAGACACCAGAATACGGGAATGTAATGGTGAGTGACACAGACTTGGGCCCTGCTCTCCTGGAGCTTCCAGGTGTTAGTCAGACTATCACATTGATGCAGGAGGGGGCGTTCCCTTAAGCTTTCAGTGGCCCAGCTCCACTACCCGCGGGGTCTCCAACCCTCTCAGATGCCCACGGCCCAGTAAGCCTCCCACGATGCAGTTCTCCTCGGATTCCTACAAGGATCAGCTAGCCTCTTTAGCAATGGGATCTGTCCTACTAATCACGCAGAAATATCTGCTTGCAAAGAGAGTATTTGTTGTTGTTGTTGTTCCATAAAGAAATGTTTACTTTAGTAACAGAATAAACTGATGAGCAGAGTGGATCCAGAGACAGGGAAGCATGGAATGGGGTGTGAAATCTTCGAGGGAAGGCGGAGAGGGTGGGAGGGTGGGAAGTAATCAACCAAAGGCCCTGTATGCATAGAGGTTTAACCCATGACACAGACAATAGGGTGCTGAAGGCCTGGGTTGGGGGTGGGGGGCGGGCTGGAGGGGGTCAATGGAGGAAAAAAGGGGGCATATGTAATACTTTCAACAATAAGGAATTAAAAAAACAACTTTAAGGATTATAAAAAAGAGAGAAAGGTTTCTTTTACTTCAAAACTATTTTTCAACAATAGTTCATAACTCCTTGCTATGAACTACCGCAGAAAGCCATGTTCCCCTCCACAAGACTCGCTGTGCTTAAAGGCAATTGCTTGCTATCTGGCTCCCTTAGTCAAGCCTGCATTTCAAGAAGGCTGAGATCTGGTCTATGCTGTTCACCTAAGAGTCCCCAGCAGGCAGCCCAGAGCCTGGCACACGCCAGCCACTCCCAATCTGTGCTGGTGAGACTGAATCACCTTAGTTCGCCTCAGAAGCTTCATTCAAAAGGAGACTGTGGCAGACATAGATTCTTACCCTCCCTCCACCCCTGACCTTTCTTCTTCTTCCTGGAGAGGAAACAGAGCCTGAAGAAAAAAAAAAAAAAAGCAACTTTCCAAAGGTTGCAGAGCATGTGGGTAGCTTAATTGAAGTCAGAAGCAAAGGGAATCCTACGTCCGGCACTCCTGCTTCACCACACCCACTCGTAAACCTTGAGTCTGAAATGGCCAGGAAGATACGGCCTCCGGGAAAAGCAGCCTCTGACAGCGGCTTCCCAGCCTCCCCTGTGCAGGCACTCACTGCAGAGAGAGTCACCGAGCAGAGTCCTTGGTCCTGGGAGAAACCCTAGCTGCCCCCAAACAAGACCTTTGACTCTGTTTCAATCACTCTCTCTCACCCAAACTCCTGGAAACACTATTTCCTATTATGTCTCAGTAACCAAGTTCGAGCCGCCGCACCTCAAGATTAGATCTGTGAGCCCACGATGGCTCAGCCACTCAATTAAGAGGAGGGAAAATGTTATCCTCTCCAGACAAAGTGATGTGACATCAGCCAGCAGCCAGGATTATGTCTCACTCAGGAAAGAGGGGAGTAGGGAGAGATGGGTAGGTCATTCATTACAGGGAATTTTCCAGGGAAATTTGAGTGGGGTGGCCCCTGCAAATTTCAATGTTCTGGTCCCCGAAACAATGCCGAAGGCAAGGGCCCAGCTCTCAGAAAGTCACGAGGGTGGGCCAGCTCTTCCCTTGCCCCAAATCTCCCCGTAATCTCCAGGTGTGTTCTGATTCTTCCCTGGACAACCTGCCTGGCATGGATGAGCTTTTATCTCCCGGCCCAGAGAATCCGAGAGGAAAGTGCCAATCTCCATACCTACTTGCTTAGGCTAATGCAGAGCAAGGGAAAATGTCTCTTAATGAACAACCCATTTCCTCCCTGGGCCTAACATCTTTAAAAGGAAGGTGACTTGGATAAGATCTAAAGTCTCTTCCAACATGGAGGCTGAGTAATTGCAAGACAATTTGGCTTCCCAGAAAGGCAGGGACTCTGCTAGACCTACTCTAATACTTGCACTGGACAAGTGCTATCACCTGATGGAGCAGCATTTCCTCGTCTTTAAATATATTTTATTGATTTTTTTACAGAGAGGATCAGAGTGTTAGAAACATCAATGAGAGAGAAATGTTGATCAGCTGCCTCCTGCACAACTCCTACTGGGGATGTGCCTGCAACCAAGGTACGTGCCCTTGACTGGAATCGAACCTGGGACCCTTCAGTCTGCAGGCCGATGCTCTATCCACTGGGCCAAACCAGTTTTGGCCATTTCCTCATCTTTAAAACAGGGAATACCAATGTCTGGCTCACCAAATTGCTGTAAAAACTTGAGACAGTATAGCTGAAATCCTCCCAACAGTGTTCAACATTGAAACATCTGCAGTCAATGGTGGCGGTCCCTCCAAGAAGATCTTTAGACTTCGGCTAATTAAAGACTAATTTGAAGAATCAGAACTTTATAGAGAATATCCTTGAGTTTAGCAAGGAGCCTGGTCTCCAGTGAAAGATTCTGCTCATTCATCAGCAACTGCTTGTCTCCCAGGAGCCACTAATTCACAGCTGGTGAAACCTGCTTTCCTAAACTCAGCTGGCCACGCTGAGAAGCAATCTGATCATAGAACACCCTGATCTCGGGCCAGCTGCAAAGGGAAGTGTTGTTTTCATGTGGAGGGTTCCTAAGTGGGACCTTGGTTATGGACTCCAGTTTAGACATTCAGAGCTAACATCTGGGGACTGAGTCATGTCCTTAATGTGGGCCATCCGCATTACCATGCCCAGGTTTCAGCCTTCCCATCCATCCAGGGAGGACAATGAGAGAAGCAGCTAGGACTTACTGAGAGGATTAACTGTGGGGTCCTTAAATCCTTGCAAGGGTAGCCGGTTAGCAGTAAGTCCTTACTTAGTATTCCCTCCCATACCTCTTACTAGCTACATGTCCTCGGCTGAATCACTTTCCCTCTCTGAGTCTCCATTTTCATATCTGGAAAATGAGACCGAGGATACTCCATACTACGCTGTTGAAAGTCATTGATGAGACAGACAGCAGAAAGCATTATCCAAGGGCAGGAAATGTTCACGCTGTGCCCAAGTCCTTTTATTATTTTTTAAAAATATATTGTTGTTGATTTCAGAGAGGAAGGGAGAGGAGAGGGAGAGACAAAAACATCAATGATAAGAGAGAATCACTGATCAGATCAGCTGCTTTCTACACACCCTCTACTGAGTGCTCCCCAGTGCCAAATGCCTAGACTGGGAATCAGGAATTGAACCCGGGACCCTTCAGTCCACAGGCTGATGCTCTATCCACTGAGCCAAACCTTCTAGGGCCCTAAGCCCCTTTAGAGAAGCATTCCAGTGTTTCTCTTACCCTTCCAGTCTTAAAATGGCTCTACTTCCATATAGACAGGAATTTGAAGGTTGCATTTCCAGCTCTGCCCTGGAAAAAGGTTACCAGTATATATATATTTTTAATTGCCATGAAAGTGACCTGAGGCAAAGTGTGCAGACTGTTATCCTAGGTCCAGAGTCTTACCACAAAACTAAAACTCCACTTAGAAACCTGAGTCAACAGAAGAATGAGGCACTGGGCACACATCACGCCAAAAACGCCCACCCTCTGCTTTCCAGGATCCCAGATGACACTGGTCATTGAAAACCCATCCCAATAACCCAGAGGAAAACTTCAGCTCTGCTGAAGATAAAGTACATGCCCCGCCTTCGTGTCAAAATCCCAAAAATTCCGTCCAAAACTGTGACCTTCTGGTAAAAGACTTGCTCTTGTCTGGTTATTTCTTGTAAAACACTTTCGCAGCAAATTCAGGACTTATAAAATAGGGCCAATTGACAGCCTTGGGAAAGGAAAGTCTCTGTTTATTCACTGAATACAGACAGTGGAGGCGGAAGCAACTGATGAGCTGGTGCCTCTGCCAGGATTTCTGGAGCAAAGACGTCTCAGAGGCCAGAATGGTAATGGGTCCTGGGCTGGGAATCAGGAAAGCAGAACCAGTTATAACTGCAGTAGGCTTGGGAATGATGATGGGTGAGAACAGACAACCATCTGACCTTGGATATTTAGCAACTCGTCAAAAAAATGGGTACTACACCTCCTATTCATTATTTCTACCAGGTGTTATTATGCCAAAGGGTTCAGTGACAGGCAGTTTTCTTCTCTGATATTCTGATATCTCACAGTGACTTTTTTTTTTAAATTGAGGAATCTCATTTACATACAATAAGAGGCACAGATCTGAAGTAGATTTTATCCCTCAGTGTTTTTGAAAAAAATGGCCAGGTTCTCTATTTTTACATAGGCAGTGGACCCAAGTCATAGAGACTCAGGCAAGATAGATAACGGGAAAGAGATGATCCCTCTGGGATCTGGGGAACACAGACTACGAGGGAACTTACACATGAACTGGTACAACGGTTTTCTCTTTCTCTTCCAGTGGGGAAACTGACATGTAGAGAACCGACTTGGGGACGTGGACGTGGGGAAAGGTAACGGAATTCAACAGTGATGACATGATCCCAATAATGTTCAAATAACTACTTTGTTCTTAATTTATCCCAGGAAGGAAACTCTCCCCACTAAATGCTTCATCATCAACCACATTAGAAGGGGGGCAGCCTTTTAACCATTGGTCGCCGAACCGGTGACATTGAGAAAGACAGAGGGATGGGAGACATGCTGAAGGAAGGAAGAGACTGCAGGCCAAAGACTGAGCACACAGCTTACAGCACCTCAATGAACTGATGTACAGTCTGCAGACAACACCAGCCACAAACACTCCTCTGAATGTTTGGAGTAACTGCTCTCTTGGTCCCCCACGCACACATTGCTACGTCCAGTGGGCCCCTCGAGACTCGCTCCTCTCTCTCATTCTAGAGGTTTCCTCAGTCGAGGCATTCTAGTGCCTTGTGGAAAGAGAAGGAGCATGACACCAGGTCTCAACAGGCCCTCTTTCCTTCTTTGCTTGTCATCCCCGTCGCTGCCACATGGTATCAGTATGGAACACAGGCATTCTGCATGGTGGCTATGCCAGGTCATGTGGAGGAGGAGGCACGGGACAGTTGCCTTACCTGGTCCACAATGGTTCTCCAAGGGCGGACAAGAGGCCCATGCTTAGGCTCCCAAAGCTCCAGGTTAATTTCTTTCTTTCTTTTTTTTTTAATATATATTATTGATTTTTTTACAGAGAGGAAGGGAGAGGGATAGAAAGTTAGAAACATCGATGAGACAGAAACATCGATCAGCTGCCTCCTGCACGCCCCCTACTGGGGATGTGCCCAAAACCAAGGTACATGCCCTTGACCGGAATCGAACCTGGGACCTTTTAGTCCGCAGATCGACGCTCTATCCACTGAGCCAAACCAGTTTCTGCTCTAGGTTAATTTCATTCCTCATTCTCCGTCATGCCCACTATGCCAGGCGGCTGTGTATACACTGGCTTGGAGCCTGAGGCTCTCTCAGATGCCTCCCTCCCTCCCTCATGCTGAGTTCCCCTCCATGTTGAGACAGTCTTAACCTACCTGAGGGGTTCTATATGTCATGAAGGAAAGGGGATCGCGATCTTTCACCCCTTTGTTTCCAGCAGCTGCTGGATTTGTAACCAAATTCTCATAGCCGCTGCCCTCGAGCTCCATGTAACAAATACTGAGGTGGGGAGCCTTTCTTAGGCCACAAAATTCCCCTAGTCAATTCTTCCCCCAGAGTGATCAGTGGTTACCTACTGGCCTTAAGTACCTGTGTACCGTACATTGAAGAGAGGCCATTCATTCACGGGAACTTCCTCAAAGAGGCCAAGCTAACTTGCTGCCTCTAGATACCAAAACAGCTACCACCTTCTAAAGTGGGAGCTTGCCTTAGAACCAGAGAAAAGAATAAAGTAAAATAAAAAGCTACAATTCTCTCTCAGGAGATGAAGAGATCTCACAGGATGGCGGACAAAAGAACCCAGGTACAACAGGATGTATATTGTATGATTTGACTTATTTATTTTTACGTAGCGTTAGGTAACCGGGAACACTAATCTCTGTTCATTGAAGTCCGGATAGTGAATTACCCTTGAGGGAGGGCTGTGCCGGCTGGGAGCACGCGGTGAGTGCCTGGGATGCTGGCAACATCCCGTGTCTCTTGAGCTGGGCACTGTTTCAGGGCTGTGTTCACCGCTTGGTGAGAAACTCACCAGGGTGTAAACGTGTGGTCATGGTACTTCTGTGTATGAGTGCCACGCTTCTGGTAAAATTTCAAAAAATAAATACCGGCACTCTGCTAAAGTGAACGAAAGGGGAGAGGATAGCATATCTATTGAACACCCCAGAGGCTTGAGATCATAAAGACCTCAGAAGTGATCAGCTTCAACCACCTTATTTCAGAGAGAGAAAAACTGAGGGCCACAAAGGAGACTCCCAAGAGCCCACAGGGAGGACTCGGTGTTGGATCGGGGTCTCCCACGGCCCAGCCCTTCCAAGTGTCGCTTTCCTTCTCCAGGTGACAAAGCAGCGTTGGGAATGGAGTCCAGGGCTAGGCCCAGCATCGGGGTATCAAGGTATGAAATTTGCTCCGACACCAATTAATCTGCCTTGCACATGGCCTGAGCAGCTGAGACAAGACAGATGTGGCCGCATAAATGTGCCGCCCATGACACATGGGGCTGGGAGAGTGAGGCATAGGCGGCTCTACGGGAACAAAAGGAGGGCTTGTCTGCCAGGAATGCATGGGGAACGAGCATTCCAAAGAGGTCATCCCGGGAGAAGCTGCGCCTGAACCGGGGAGAAGGCTGGGTGCCTTTCCTGACATTCCAAACATCTGTGCTCTTGCAAGGGAGATAAAAGGGAATCGGCTTCCCCGCCTCGAGGCATGATATATGGGCTTCCGAGGCACTGGGTGTGGGCTGTTGCTGAAGGCATGGAGCGGTGTTTGATGGATGAAGGCCGAGCAAACTCACGAGGCCACACATTAATAAAAATTATCCAACTGTCCCGGTTGGCGGAATAGAATGCTAATGCCATGCTCCATGTGGATGTCAAAGGCGGAGGCTGTCTGGAGGGAGCAAATCTGCTTTATCTCCTTACCTTGATCCCACTTGTCCAAATTATGGCCTCTGTTCTGTTGCCAAGAGCCTAAATAAGCCAAGACCGGTGGGGCCCACTCTACATGGAAACCACCCATGGTACTCATTGGCAACTAGCCATTCTTCATTCAGAAGGTAAAGATGTGCGTATTCTCATCACGGCTTAGGCTTAGCGATGTGCTCTGTGGCTCTCCGTGGCCCAAGGGAAAGGTCCACATATCTGATCCTGGCATTCAAGGCCCTCAACCACTTGACCACAGACTCTAGTTTCTCTCATGTCACATTCCTCCAGGCCCTTTTCTGTCTTCCTGTCTTCTTTGGTTTATGATCTTCCCTGTGGCTGAATGTCCCCTTCCTCCTTTCTGCTGAAACTCTTCTCATCCTTCCAGGCTGAGGCCAAAGGCCACTTCCTTCAGGAAGGCCTCCTTGGTCACCAGTTCCCCAACCTGAACCAATCTTTCTTGCACTGTAAGTGTTTACATCATTTAGTCAGATGTCATTGTGACTCTAGTATCACACAATTGTCTATTTTTCACTCCTTTCTCCCCAGAATGAGTGCTCTCAGAGAGAAGGATTGGTATTTATCATGTTCTCCATTAGTTTCCAAGAATGCCGCCATGTGCTTGGCATGTGCTGTTGGTTGTCCCATATACACATTTCCTAATGAATATGTAAGGGAGGCCTCGGGGAGGCCAAGCATACCTCCTTTCTGATTTCAGCCGCAATCGCAGTGGACAGTTCCAGCGGGAGCGGAGGCCCAGTCCCAGGGACCTCTGCCCTGAGCACATGCAAGGTATGTCTCTGCTTTCCGCTCTGAGGACTTCCCTGAGCGCTCGCCTCGCACAGGCAAGCGGAGCCTGGGAGTGCAGGGAGTGGCAATGTTCAAGCAGTGTAGGTGGGGAGCCAGAGTACACGTACCCTACCCCTAGTGTGCAAAGCGGCTTTGCACACTCAGGCAATAATGCTGATGCTGGAGGTATTAGCCTCCTTCCCGGCAGATGCCAGCGGAATGGAGCCCAGGTTAGCTCCATAATGACCTTGTGAGTGCGGTCCCTGTTTTGATTTTCTCTTCTGCTATCACTGCCAAGCTCCTGCACAACCGTTTCCCACGTGCACCTACCTAGTAATTGACCTGCTCTCAATCCTTGCTCAGGCTCCATGGGTTTTTTTTTTGTTATTTGCTTTTAAATATATTTTTATGGATTTCAAAGAGGAAGGGAAAGGGAGAGAGACAGAAACATCAATGATAATATTCGTTGATTGCCTGCCTCCTGCACACCCCCTACTGGGGATTGAGCTCCCAACCCGGGCAAGTGCCCTTGACCAGAATCGAACTCAGGACCCTTTTAGTCCTCAGGCAGATGCTCTAACCAGTCAGCCAAACTAGCTAGGGCCAGGCTCTTGTTTTTAAGTAAATCACCACGATAAATAAAACAAAAATAAGACAAACATATGTCCTCTACTCCACATTGCAGTTAAGGAATCAACCCCGTATCAAACAGGGTAGATAGTCTATCATTGTTTGTCAGCCAAAATGACTTAAAAAAATATGAGCCACTAGTCTCCACATAGCGTGTGGATAAAGCCCCGCTTATAAACCACATAATCACCGAGAAAGTGGTCCAACATTCCACGCATAGCCCATCCTAGGTGAGAACGTTAGGAGAGCCCAGTCGCGATGACATTTGATTTCGTTCTGTCACTTTAGGTTCAGCCAGTTGAGCGGATTCGTCAGACCCGCCTCCCTCTGCTATGGGCCCGGGACTCTCCCGAGAGGCTCCACGGCCGCAGCGCAGCCGGGCCTGACCTTCCCAAGGTGTGATTCATCATGCACACGCTGACAGCACATCTGTGCCCGATGCTCGGAACACGGAGACCTGCGGTCCCTGGCCCCGGATGGGACCCATGGGGCTCAGAGCTAAGGTTTCTCCAAAATTTCTGCCCAGAAAACAATCCCTAGGTCCCCCTCCCCCAAGTCCCCAATCAAAAAACACTCCTGAAAATTTGATTTATTTTTCATTATAGTCTCCTCTCCTTTCTTTCATTTAAAAAAAAAATAACCCTTTTCCCTTCAGGAATTCCTTGGAAGCTATCAAGAGGAAGGGTAAAGAACATGAACTTCTGAGTGAGAAATAATTGGCTTCCAATCCTGCCTCTGTCACTTAGTAACAGCACATCTCTGGGTAAGTGACTCTATCCCCCCGCCAAAAAAAATCTCAGTCTTCCCATCTGTAAAATAGAGAAAGTAAGAACTAATTTTCAGAAAAGTATATAATTCTGATTTTAAATATTCTTAAGTATATTTTTATCTATTTCAGAGAAGAAGGGAGAGAAATAGAAACATCAATATTGAGAGAGAATCATTGATCAGCTGACTCCTGCACAACCCCCAATGGGGAATCAAGCCCACAATCTGGGCATGTGCCCTTGACCTGAATCCAACCCAGAACCCTTCAGTCCGTAGCTGATGCTCTATCCACTGAGCCAAACCAGCTAGGGCTGATGATTAAATATTACTCAGAAGCACTTGGTATATACATGCTCAATAAACAACCATTCTCTTCCCTTTCCCTGTAATTAGCTCTACACTTTCT
This sequence comes from Lasiurus cinereus, assembly GCA_011751065.1. Classification (NCBI taxonomy): domain Eukaryota; kingdom Metazoa; phylum Chordata; class Mammalia; order Chiroptera; family Vespertilionidae; genus Lasiurus; species Lasiurus cinereus. The sequence continues at coordinate 4,571,106 of JAAGEH010000124.1, read as the reverse complement.
CGGTTCACAAAGCTCCTGGTATGGAGCAGCTAGTCAACAAAAGCCATCCCTCTTGCTTCAGGTGCACTTTGGCCCTTTATATTGGAGACCTTTCTCCTTCTTAACTTGTGGCTCCACTGTCTACAAGAGCATAGGGTTGTGTCCCCTGCACCCCCAGGGTACACGTTCCAAGATGCCAGAAACCTCGAACAGCACTGAACCTAATACGTATATACTAGTACAGTGGTAGCTCGAGATACGAGTGCCCTAACATATGAGATTTTTGAGACATGAGATGTCGAGTGAGCAATTTTTGCTTTGAAATACGAGCAACATTTGAGATAAGAGTAATTGCTCGGATCAGATCGGCTAGCTGCACACAACCCACCAGTTTACTGCAATTTGAGCATCTTATAGTTTCCCACGCCTCAAGGTTATGGAACGAATTAAACTCGTATCTCGAGGTACCACTGTATATTGGTATTTTTTCCCATGCACACCAAAGATAAAGTTGCATTTATAAAGCAGGCACAGTAAGAGACTAACAATAACTAATAAAAAATTGAAAAATTATAACAATACTAGAGGCCCAGCACAAAAAATTCGTGCTTGGGGAGGCGGTGTGTCCCACAGCCCAGCCTGCACCCTCTCCAATCTGGAACCCCTCAGGATCAAGCCTAAACAGGCAGTCAGACATCCCTCTCACAATCCAGGACAGGCTCCCAACTGCCTGTCTGTCTGTCTAATTGCCCCTCACTGCTTCTGCCTAATAGCCTGATCACCCCCTACCCACTCCCCTGCCAGCCTGATCAATGCCTAACTGCTCCCCTGCCAGCCCAATTGCCCCTAACTGCCCTTCCCTGACAACCTGGTCATCCCTCTCTGCCCTCCCCTCCAGCCTGGTCACTACTAACTATCCTCCCCTGCTGGCATGGTTGCCCCTAACTATCCTCCCTTACCAGCCTGGTCACCCACAACTGCCCTCCCCTGCTGTACTGGTTGGCCCCAACTGCCTTCCCCTGCAGGCCTGATCATCCCAAACTCCTCTCCCTTATAAGCCCGATCACCCACAATTGCCCTCCTCTGCTGGCCATCTTGTGGTTGCCATCTTGAGTCCACATGGGGGCAGCCATATTTGACCATATTGGGGCGGCCATCTTGTGTGTTGAAATGATGGTCAATTTGCATATTATCTCTTTATTATATAGGATAACCTAATAAAAGTTTTGTGAATGTGGTCTGTCTCTGAAAATATTGTGTGTTGTATATACCTTTCTTCTTCGGGTGATATGAAATGATAAAAGCCCTCATTAAGTTGAGAACTTTCACTTTTTCATTTAAAGGAGGCACTTTATAACTTCTCTGTTATAGCTGAACTGCCAGTATCCAAGTTCTACAGCACTGGGGCCACTAAGAAGCAAAATAAGGGTGACTTACACACAAGTACTGAGCTACCCGAGATGGCTAGTAAGTGACTGGTGGGAGGGGTAGCATATATATGGCCAAGATACACCTGAAAAAGGGATAAGTCAGGTCCCAAGAAGGACAGAGCTGGACATCGTGAAATTTCATCACATTCCCCAGAACGAGGCAAACTTTAAAATGTATGAGCTGTTTACTTCTGGTATTTTCCACTTAATATTTTTGGACCTTTGCGGATTGCGGGTAAATGAAACCCCAGAAAGTGAAACCACAGATAAGGGGGAAGGGTAGGATACTGCAATTTCTGTTTATGGCACTAAGGATACATCATGGAATGAGACAGGCGAGGTCCTCCTTTGTAGAGAGCTTACATTCAAGAGCAGGAGAAAAAAAAAGACAGGCAAAAACATACGTAAATGATATTATTTCAGAGAATGATTAAGGGATGTGAGGGCAGTGATAATGGAAGATGTGACAAGGAGGGGCAGAAGTGACAGAGAAGCAACCTATGCTTGGCGGTCAGGGAGGATTCTAAGTGAAGATAACAGTGGGATGAAGAAACCAAAGGCTGTGAAGGAGCCAACCATCAAAGCAACTGGGGCGAGAAGTTCTATGCAGAGGGTGTAGAACGTGTCTGAAGATGAGAAAGAAGGCTGATGTCGCTGCCCTTCTGAAAAGCCAACTCAAAAGGGAAAGAGCTTGACTTGTGTTGTTCTCTTTTACAAATATAAAGAAAACCTCTCTCAAGGATGGTTACAGAAAGAGAGTTTTATCTTCTTGCTTCCTATAATGTATGGCTTCCACCTTTCTGAACTTTGAAAATAATATGCCCTTCCCCCACCCCCAGGCTGCATGGCTCAGTGATTGAACATCGTTTTGACCTATGCACCAGAAGATCATGGTTCGATTTCTGGTCAGGGCACATACCCAGGTTGTGAATTTGATCCCCAGGGTGGGGCATGCAGGAAGCAGCCAATCAATGATTCTCATCATTGATGCTTCTATCTCTCTTTCCCTCTCCCTTCCTCTCTGAAATTAACAAGAAATATATTTCAAAGAAGTTTTTTAAAAAGGAAATCATATGTTCCTTTCTCGGAGGTTATTCTTCCCATAATTCAGAGTCCTCCAAACATTAACTTCTGCCCAGGGATCTGAAATAATAAGTGAGTGAACCCATAGATTTATGACCAAACTCTTTGGCACTTTAATTATCAATGTTGAGGGAAGAAATTATTCCAGGACTCTTTCTATGCCTTCTAGAACCCACACAATGACATTCATGAACTTGGAGTGGCCTCAGTCAAGTCACTTCTCTTTTCTGAGTCTTATTCCTCCTCAGTGAGTGAGGGGTATGTAATGGGTAGGGATATTGAGTAGAGGTTTCTCTTTGAGCTCTATGGTTCATTCAGATTCCCTGTGATTCTAAGAGGCCTTTGCAATCAGAAAGCGAATACTCTCAGAGAACTCTGTTCTGCTGGAAAGATCACCCACATCATGGATGATCTCTCTGTACCTGAAGCTTTTAACTGGGTCAATGGTCTCCAAAGATGAGCTGAAAAGAAGCCGGGCAATTATGGATTAAAGGGATAGTACACGGGGGCCCATAATTGTTCTCTTATAAGCCGGTTTTCAATGTTGGGTATAGCCCAATTCCCTCTTTTCAGGGGACTCCACTCTCACCTTTTCCTACCAGGGCAGGCGAGGCCAGATCAGGGCAGGGTAACTAATGGAGTTCTCCCTGAGGAGTTTGGGGTCAGATAAACACAACTCTTTGATCTCGTCTTGTATGGCTCCAGGGATGTTCCCAGGGATGGAAGGCAGGGCAGGATGACTCAAGGAGAGGGAAGTCAATTCCAAGAAGTGTCTGAAGACTGGGACGGGGATTTGTGGACAAATCCAACCTGGATATTCCTGAGGGCTCATGGCAAGGAGACCGATGCTGGGCTGGCAGCCAGGAGCTCTGTCTACGTGCCAGCCTGAACTTACTCACTGGGAGACTGAGGGCTGGGGCCTTGGCTTCTGGGATATAGTGTCTTCATCTGAATTGACGGGACTGGCTTAATTGATCTACAAGGGATCTTGTAGGAATAGGAATATCTTAGGAATCCAGAAGCATGTGAGCCAGTGGGATGCTTCTGGGCCTCAGTTTCTACTTTTGTGAAAATGAGAATAGCAGCAATAACTTCATCACAGAATTATTGAGGGTGACGTGAGCTTATCATGCCAACACTACTTCGTTCATTCAGTGTACTCCTGGAGCGCTTACCCAATAGGATCCTGCCCTACACCAAACTCTGCTAAGAGGGTGAATAAATGAATGCAGTGATGAACGAGAGAGAGAGAGAGAGAGAGAGAGAGAGAGAGAGAGAGAGAGAGAG